>CM017568.1:47887166-47917166 GCA_007844125.1 Sinonovacula constricta | reverse complement strand
ACAATTAAGTGTCAAAAATATTCAGAATGAAGAACTTTTATCTGTAATGTATATTACTTTCAGATATAAACAATGGCAAAGGCAACAAGATCCAAAACTAAGTTGTATCTTCTTGGAGAACCAGTAACCGTTTTAACGGGCAGCAAGCTACCATCATTGCGTATGACTCTTGGACTTTTTCTACATCACCATATTAAACTAAAACAAACAATAAGACAATCATCAACAGTTACTTTTACAGAAATAGAAAAGTTTTGGTTGAAAGCTAGACTTCCAATAAAGGATCATCAGAACTGTCAAACTAAGCTTGAGAAAGTGTTTGAAGAGTGGAAACATTTAAAGAAAAACAAAGGTCGAACCAATTCACCAACTCAACTTGCAAAAGAGGCAGACTTTGTTTCCAAGCTTGATGACCTTTTTGATGTTGCTCATGCCAACGCTCTAACCAGTCCATCAGTATTACAAGAAGATAAGGATTTTTTGCTGGCCCAGCGTGAAAAAGGAAGAAGAGGATCAATGGTTGGAGTAGATCAAGCGCTAGCTGATAAGGAGAAAAGGGCAACATAAAGAAAAATAGGAATGCAGACGAGAAGACGCAAAATGGAAGATAGTCAGCAAGCAAGTTGTTCAACAGCTGAGCTTATTTTTTCAAGTTCTGATACAACAGATACCAGCTCAGCAGAAGACGGTGACAAATTGGATGAAAAATGTGTAGGGACCTTTGGGGGTGATGTTACTCGTGGAGTTAAAAGAAAACGAGGGCGAAAAGTGTTGTTACACGAGAACTTGCAATGACTCTAGATCGTACTAAAGTATCAGACCGACAGGCTACAATGGTCATTACCGAAACAGCAAAAAGCTTGGGCCAAAATGTTAATGAACTTGCTATTAACAGATCCACAATAAGAAGAAACAGATCCGAATTCCGACAAAAGAGAGCTGCAGTAATAAAGGAAAAATTTCAGAGTAATGTTCCTCTTGTAGTTCACTGGGATGGAAAGCTTATTAAAGATTTGACTGGAAGGGAAAAGGTTGACCGCCTCCCAGTGTTAGTGACAGGAAAAAATGTTTCACAACTACTGACAGTTGCCAAGCTTGAATCTGGGACAGGTGCAGCCCAGGCTGCTGCTGTCTTTGAGGCAATTGAAGAATGGGAAATTCGCAACAGGGTTCAAGCCATGTGTTTCGACACCACTAGCTCCAACACTGGTAGACTTGCTGGTGCCTGTGTTCTTCTAGAACAAAAGCTTGGGAAAGAGCTTTTGTCGCTGGCTTGTAGGCATCACATTATGGAACTTGTCATAGGAGCAGTGTTCCAAGTGTGCATGGGGAGCTTATCTTCGCCAGAAGTTCCTCTTTTCAAACGCTTCCAGGAACACTGGACATCTGTTGACACAAACAAGTATGAACCAGGCATTGCAAATTCTGATGTGGCAAGTCTTGTGGAAGACATACGACAAAGCACCATACATTATGCCAGCACATATCTTGAACAGAAGCTGCCAAGGGACAACTATAAAGAATTCCTGGAACTTGTGATCGTGTTTCTTGGTTCAGCTCCTGCACGTGGAGTGTCATTCATGTCACCAGGTGCAATGCACCATTCACGTTGGATGTCCAAGGTTATATACAGTCTGAAAATCTGGATGTTCAAGGCTCAGTTCAAGCTTACGCCTGCAGAAGAACGAGGATTGCGTGATGTGTGTGTGTTTGTAGTTCGTGTCTACTTGAAAGCGTGGTTCTCATCACCTCAGGCAGTATGTGCACCTTCTAATGACCTACAATTATTGAAGTCACTTCTTGAGTAAAAATCAATTCATGAAAACATTTCGAAGGCAACAGCACGGAAATTATCCACTTATGGTACCTGTCTCCAGAACTTGTCGGCCTGGCGTTTTTTGATTGTGATGTCAGCTCTGCAACAAAACGAAGTATGATTGAGGCGTTAAAGATGGACGATGACCAAGATGAACAACATGACCATTCCAAGAAGGCATCAGTTGATCTTAAATCACTCCCAGGCAACAACCTACAGGACTTTGTTACACCAAGGTCTATGAAACTGTTTCAAATTTTGGATATTTCGCATGACTTTCTCGATGTTGATCCAGATACGTGGCATGATAGAGACGATTACAAACAAGCAAGAGAAGCACTGGAGTCTCTAAGAGTTGTAAATGATCAAGCTGAGCATGGTGTTGCTCTGATTCAGGAGTATAGTGGACTGTTAACCAAAAATGAAACTCAACTGCAGTTCCTACTGCAAGTCGTTGAAGAACACCGGAGATTATATCCGGATAGCAGGAAACAAACACTTACTAATGTGCCCTAAAATTCTTTGTTAAGTTTTGGTGGAAACTTTAAAGTATTGTAAACTGTTTGAACAAAAAGTGATGTACAGTTGAAATTATATATATATAAAATACAGACATTTTGTTGATTTTTTTTACTATTTTTCTGATTTTCAAGGTCATTGAGCTACCTCTAAATGTTAAAATATATTGTTTAAACTTTCCACAAAGTGTTTTCTCATCAAATGGAACACATTAGAGGGGTAAGACTTTTAAATATATTGATTTTTGAAAAATCACCATTTTAAGAGCCACCCTAGTGTCGCTGTCGCTGTAACGCACGTGCACTTCGTGCGGTTTTTTTCTAGTAGGTAAGTCATTCAGCTTTGGGCAGCCGACAGTGATGCACGGTTAACTTTTACTGCGGTTTCAAACATGTGTAAAGAGCAAACACGTGGTCAGACTGGTCAAAATTGTAGCGGTTTTCAAACTGGTAGCGGTTTTGAATTTAACATTCAAGAGGTTTTGTTAGATTTATGACAAGAAGTGTTATCCTTGCGAAAGGGAGTACAGGAAAATAGTTTCTGTGTTAAAACTGAAGTAAAGAAACTTAAAACTGCAAAGGAGTTGGTGTGGAAATTTCAAGGAAACAAGGCCAATTTTGAGTTTAACACAGACTTGGAGGAAACTGTACAGCAGGCTATTTGGGCTGTTGAACACAGCAAAAGGAGCTATTGTGCGGAGCAGTTGAAGGAATTAGGTGAAAAGCGCCGAAAACGAAATAAACTCATACGTATAGCGGATTCATCTCCAGGTGGGTGGGAGACTGTGAGACATTACGAGAACAATCCGGTTGCCAGCGATAGTGTTGATGAGGCAAAAATCTACAAAGCCGAGAATCGAGCCCTTAAACGCAAGCGGTCCACAAGTTCTATCAAGGGTAAAATGGCTGCAGCTACAGTCAGTCGGGCTCCTAGTACTAGCCTTGTTGGCTGTTTGCCTCTACCCCCGTTTTTTCCTGACAGACCGTTTTTGCAGCAGCCATTTCCAGCCAGATCTTTTCGGGGAATCCAACGTGCTCAAACAGGTCCCTTCCTCAGTTCCATGCCAACAGGCGCCTGTCTTGCATGCGGCGACTTCCGTCATTTCCGAAGGTACTGTCCTCATGTCATCAAGATGAAGTCGGAGACCAGTTTATCACAAAAAAGTGATCTGTTGTCCATGAAAGATGAGTATGATTTTGATTACGAGCGTTTTACTCACGATTATTTTGAGTATGAACACGGGCAAAAATCTATTATAGTGAGAGGTTAGATTAAAGCAATGTTTGGAATTTTGGAAAGATATAGTTACAAATAGTTTTATTTTGGATACAATAGAGTTTGGATATAGAATCCCCTTTTATTATTTGCCATCTAAAAGTAATTTTAAGAATAATAAATCTGCTTTAAAAGAAAGCGAGAAAGCGAATTTGTAGTGGACGCAATCCAGAAATTTGCTAGACGGGGTCTGGATTGAAAAATGCATTGTTGAGCCATTTGTTGTTAATCCTCTTACCGTCTCTGTGCATAGTTCTGGCAAAACACGTTTGATTCTAGATTTGCGTGTTGTAAATAAGCATCTGTGGAAACAACATGTTAAATATGATGATATAAAAATTGCAATATTTTTTTGCAGATTTCATGGTCAAATTCGTTCTTACAAGTACCTATCACTTTATAGAGATTTACAGGCCACACACTGAATTTTTAGGATTTTCCTAGACCGGAAGTGATGGTGCAGTAGTATTTTTGGTTTTACCGTTTGATTGTCTTCAGCATGTTATATTTTTACAAAGCTTTCTAGACCTCTTATTTCAAAGTTGAGAGAAGAGGGCAAAAGAGTGTCAATGTTTTTAGATGATGACATAGGTTTCAATAATGTCTATGATGAAACTTTTCCGATGGGGAGCGAGATAAAGTAGGATTTATTATCTTCTGGGTTTGTGCCTAATGCAGAAAAGTCGGAGTGGTTACCTGTTTAAAAGTTAGTATATTTGGGTGTACTGCTAAATACACATGAAGGTAAAATAGCCATAATAGAAAATATAATAAGAAAAAGTAAAGCTACAATTTCCATTGTTTTGGATGGCTTAAAAGTGCATAAGCGCGTACGCGCGAGGAAACTAGGAAGCCTTGTAGGTCAAATAATCTCAATGTCAGTGGTTATAGGTCACCTGTCTTAGGTCCTAGATGATGACCAGTATATCTAAGCATAGATATTGCGAAAACGTACAGTTGGGATTCGTATATCACGGTTTCGGAAGACACTTTGTATCAGATTAAGTTTTGGAGTAAGGCACTAGATTCTATAAATTGTAGAATTTTTTTTGAATCTTGTAGGATTACAAAGATTATTTATTCTGATGCTAGCAGCACAGGGTTCGCGGGCTATATAGTTTCTGCTGCTGATGACATATCTAAAGGTACGTGGTCTCAGGCTGAGACTGTAAAGTCCTCTACTTGGCGGGAACTCGTTGCAGTGTATAGAGTTTTACAGTCATTGATTCATGTATTGGTCAATCAGCGTGTAAAATGGTTCTCTGATAACCAGGGTGTGGCGTCAATTGTTGCTAAGAGTTCTATGAAGCATGATTTGCAAAGTATAGCCATAAAAAATTTAATGTTTGTATTAGAAATTCTATCAGACTTGATATTGAATGGATTCCTAGAACTGAAAAAGAGCTGACTATTTATCAAAAATAGTCGAGTATGATGTTTGGGGTTTGTCGATTTCCGTGTTCAACATGTTGCAAGACAGGTTTGGTTTGTTTGAAATAGACTGGCTTGCTTCTGAGAATAATGCGAAGGTGGAAAAAATTATTCCAGATTTTGGTACTTTTCCTGTTATGATATTGACGCTTTCACAGCTCACTGGGGTAGCAGTTTCGGATTGTTTGTACCACCAACGTGTGTAATTCATGTAATTGTAAAGAAAATGGCCTTAGATAAAGCGAGAGGTGTCCTTGTACTACCTGTTTGGAGGTCAAGCTGCATTTTGGCCTATATTGTGTCCATCGGGAAAATTTATACCGACAGTGTCTGATTTTATTGATCTACCGACAAAGAAAGAATATTACACACGATGTCCAAATGAAAAGGGGATGTTTGGAAATGTAGATCTTAATTTCCGTAATATAGCGCTGCATCAAATATTTCAGCGCATAACGTGTTGTGTATATATTTTGGCGGTATCGCATTGAGAGTAATCTGTGTAGTAGCAGACAATCAAATTTCTTAGATACATTAATGTATGTATATATATGGTGACATATTATTTAATGTTTGTGATATAGGAGCAGGCAACCTCAATTTAGACATATGAAGTATGCATATATGGCGGTATCGCATTAAGTGCAGTATTGCTAGCCAGTCTGGGAGCAGACGGCTGTTATGACAGGCGGTATCGCTAGTTCATGTTTCTGATTATCATCACTACTTAATTTACAGTATGAATGAGACAAAGCTTTTATATGAAATTGTTTATATAAATCTATTTTGGCAGTGTCATAAAGACGAAATAGATGAGCTTCCGGAGATGCTTGTTGGCAAGGTAGGACCTACTCCAAGACATAATGATGTCATCACGTGCACATGGTACTAGTCGAAAAAATAAATATGGTTTTAATCGGTGGCAAAGGTGGGCTATAGCTAACGGTTTGGGGAGTGGGGACATCTTGCCGGCAAAGGCGTTTCCGGTGGCTTCATATTTAGTTTCTTTGATTTAAAGCGCGAACAGTGCCAGTCCTGTCCTAAGTGTATACTATTCAATTAAGTGGTTTCACGGATATAAAGGGATTTAAAACCAGTTCTCTATTAGTTGTTAATATCCTAGAAGCTGCTAAAAGATTATTAGCTAAGAAAATAACTGTAGTATATTTAGCTTTGTTGAAAAAGACTATACTTTGTAGTTCCAAATGTTGCGCATGCTCACTGTACTGAGTCTTATAAACATCACGATCTCCGCATGTACTAACACAGTTGTGATTAAATGATAGAACGGCACACTTGTGTTTCTTCGATTTCTCTCCATTGAGTTATTAAATACTATCATTTATTACTTCTAAATATATGTCTCAATAGAGACAACAAACAAATAAACATTACATGGTGTCAGAAAATTTAAATACCACGCCACAGACTTCAAAGCCATTTACTAGTAAAAAACAACTTTTAAACAAAGACCAGAAACTGTGCAAAATATGGAGCTAAGTGGTGTTCCGCCTCCGGTTATGAACTGGAATGCTTCAAATTTACCCGAACAATGGGAAAATTTAGAATACATGTAGACTTAATTTTCACGGGACCATTAAAAGACAAATCAGAAGAAGAAAAAGTGTCGTACTTATTACTGTGGATAGGTGACCAAGGCCGTGAGATTTACAGAACTTGGACATTAGATGATGAAGAAAGGAAAAAGTTGGGTACTTATTTCCAAAAATTCAAGACATATGTGCAGCCAAAACTGAACCCAATATTTGCAATGTATCAGTTTAACAACCAAATACAAGGGAATGACGGCATCGACTCATTCGTTACTAGGTTAAAAAACAAGGCACGAGACTGCAACTTCGCCAATATGGAGGAAATGATTCGTGACAGAATCATTTTCGGGTGTTCAAGCACCAAAGTGCGCGAACAACTTATCAATGAATGTGAAAAGTTAACATTGGACAAAGCTGTACAAATAGTACAAAATTATGAGTATTGTCAGAAGCAACTTTCATCAATGGGACAGAATGAGCAGCAACCAGTTGACTTCAGTACGTACCAAACAGAGAGGTGAATCCAAAAGGACAGGGGCGAAAAAGACTCACACCTACGACCGGACATGCCTGCACAAGATGTGGCAATAAACATTCGAAGCAGATGAAGTGCCCGGCAATTATAGTCACGTGTCACAAGTGTGGCAAAAACAATCATTTTGCAAAAATGTGCAGAACTGACAAAGCAAAAGTAAATGAAATAAGTAACAATGACAGTGTTAAAAATTATGAGGATTACGATATTGACCTGGTAAGTGCCGGTTCTACAATCTCTCAAGACCGTGTATTTACAAATTTATTTCTTGGCCCTATAAAAAACACTCAGTGTCGTTTAAAATAGACACAGGTAGCGTAGCAAATATCCTGCCTTACAGTCAGTATCAGCAGCTAATTCTTAGCAATCCATTAACCCCCCCCCCCCACCCCCCAGATTGTAAACTGACCTCATATACAGGAGAAACACTCCCGGTTCTAGGAACAGTCACTTTGACTTGTCGTGCAAAAAGCAGGTCAATTCATGCAAAGTTTCACGTAGTTCAAAGTGAAACTACCCCACTTGTTGGTCTCAAGACCTCATTAGATCTAGACTTGATTAAGCTGACCTTGTCCGTTGAGCAAAAAATGCGGACAATATTAAATTGCAGCCACTCACAAAGGATGCTGTTGTCAGCCAATACAGTGATTTGTTCACTGGGATAGGAAATATTCAGGGTGAATGTAGTTTGCATTTAAAAGAAAATGCAGTTCCAACTGTCAACCCCCCGCGTAGGATTCCAGACGCTCTGAGAAAAAGGGTCAAAAAAGAACTAGACAAATTGGTCACAGATCAAATAGTCACAAAGGTTAATGAACCTACAGACTGGGTAAACTCAACTGTAATTGTTGAAAAACCCCAAAATAGGAGGTTTAAGAATATGCTTAGACCCCAAAGCTCTGAATGAGGCAATTAGACCCTCTCACTACCCCATGCCTACGCTCGAAGACGTGACGTCAAAACTAAACGGTGCCGCAGTATTTAGCATACTTGACATTACGCACGCGTATTGGAGCATTAAGCTCGATAAGAAATCGTCACTGCTCACAACGTTCAACACGCCGTTTGGACGTTACCGTTGGTTAAGACTCCCATTCAGTATTTCCGCGTCAGGAGACCTATTCATGCAAAGAATAAATGAAAGCTTGGAAGGCTTGAGCGGAGTAACGGCGATAGTTGATGACATTCTGGTATACGGACGCACGCACGCAAGAGGAACATGATAAAAATCTCCTGCAGCTTCTTGAACGAACACGAAGCAAAGGAATTAAGATAAATGCAGAAAAATGCACGATCGGTGTGCACGAAGTGTCATTCTTTGGTCAAGTGATAAGCAAAGACGGCTTAAAACCGGACATGGCAATGGTCAAAGCCATCACGGACTTGAATGTACCAGATTCGAGACAGAAATTAGAAACCTTTCTAAGAATGGTCAACTATCTGGCCAAATTCGCGCCAAATCTTGCAGAGGCTACAGCCCCCTTGCGGTGCCTCTTGCAAAAAGGGAATGAGTTCATATGGGATGAGCATCATACCGCAGCATTCACAAAGGTCAAACAAATAATCACAAACGCGCCGGTGTTAGGGTATTTCGACCCTAAAGCCCAGCTTGTGCTAGAATGCGACAGCTCAAAGCATGGAATCGGGGCATGCTTGATGCAAAATGATCGCCCGATTGCGTATGCATCAAAAAGCATTACACAGACTGAAAAAAGGTTATGCGCAAATCGAAAAGGAGCTATTAGCAATTCTCTTCGGATGCAAAAGGTTCCACCAATACACATATGGCAGAAAGGTTGTTGTACACTCAGACCATAAACCGATTGCAGCAATCGTAAAAAAAGCCATTAGCAGCAGCGCCTCCTCGATTACAGAGGATGTTACTTCAGTTGCAGAAATATGACATTGAAGTGACACATGTCAGCGGGAAGAACATACCAGTAAGTGACTGTTTATCAGGACAAAATTTAGAAAACAGATACAAAGATCTCATTCAAGATCTAGACACGCATGTGCATACTATACTGTCCAGAAACAGTTAAACCTAACTGACAGAAGGTTACAAGTTATTTCTGAGACAATCCGGACTGACAGTCAAATGCAGACATTGAAACGGACTATACTTGAGGGTTGGCCTGAAAGTAGGCCAGACTGTCCGCAAACTATCCTAGAATTCTGGAACCACCGAGACGAATTGAGCTATGAGAACGATCTGATATTTAGAGGTCAAAAGATCGTTATCCCCAAATCGCTCCGCGCCGAAATGTTAGAAAAAGTTCACACATGTCACATGGGTGTAAACAAAACAATCGAGCGAGCGAAAGATAATTTGTTTTGGCCAGGCATGGTAAAAGAAATAACTAATCACGTTCTACAGTGTAGTACCTGCCTGAATCATAGGAATTCAAATGCAAATGAGCCTATGATCAATCATCCGTTTAATAAACATTACAATAACGAAAAAAGAAATTGACAGTAGATATTCTTTCTTGCATGTATGATAGACTTTTTCAAGATAAAAACGCAAAAAAAATCAACGCATTATATGTGCAAGCTTGCTTGGGTTTGCTGGATTTTTTCGTAGTTCAGAATTATTAAATATACTTGTCTTATACTATTTAGTATTCTATTCGTCTTATTTGGCTATTTTTATTAAGAGTAGCAAAACTGATAAGTACCGAGATGGCGCTTGGGTTTTGATAACTAGAACTGGAACCAAGTTATGTCCTGTTGTAAATACTGAACTTTTTATTGATTTGGCAAAGTTAGAAATGGTCGATCCTGTGTTTTCCAATCTAAGCAAATGTAAGGAAGTCTATAAGAAACGGAAAACTGCGAAATCTGTCATAATTATACGTGTTTAAGGGATGAATTTAGACGTGCGTTTAAGCCACATGCGACTGACATTTCGAAGTATTGCCTGCATTCTCTTAGGGCAGGTGGCGCTTCTGCAGCGGCAAACAAAGGCATCAAAGACAGGATGTTTAAACGTCATGGTAGATGGATGAGTGAAAATGCCACAGATGGGTACATGAAAGATGACTAACATGAGCGGTTATCTGTGTCGATGTCGTTAGGACTATGTATGATGTATTTTCAATATATATATATATAGCATTATTAATTGCTGTTATTGTTAACTGGTTTTGCTATGTGTTAAGTGATCATAATGAATATCATTATTATTGAACTGATGGTCCCGTTCTTTGTATTCAGTTGGTTGCCCAAGTGCTACTACAATTACAAATAGTAATTATATTATTTGTATTTGTTTTCTTTAAGTATATATTGAATGATGAAGGGAAATGTTTTTTTCTGCGTTTGATTGAAATGAATAAGCAGATAAATAATTTCCCTTGTCGTGAGATACATACGGTAGGTGTCGCTGTAACGCACGTGCACTTCGTGCGGTTTTTCTAGTAGATAAGTCATTCAGCTTTGGGCAGCCGACAGTGATGCACGGTTATATTATTCGTGTTTGTTTTCTTTGATTCAAGTAACGGGGGGGGGGGGGGGGGGGGGGGGGGGGGGGCATCATTGCACATATTTATAGACTCAATCTTTTTATAGACTCAATCTCATTAAAATCACATCCTAACTTTCGCTTCATTACTTTCCTAACCAGCGGAAAGTAATGAAGCGAAAGTTAGGATGTGATTTTAATGAGATTGTTATAGACTGTGTAGAGATAATCACGGGTATCTTAGGCCTTCAGAATGTCGTAGACTTAGCCGCCCAATCAGTAATTAAGGCCACTCGCTGCTAGCCAGAGCCCCGAGGCCACGTGTACGACATCCGCTGCGTGTGTTGCATTCGCTGTCCACTGCCCCACTAACATGATTTTCACGCATATCGAAGTAATAGCGTGAAAATGTTGTCTTTACGGTTTCGTAACTATTACGACGCACCGTAGCGGGAACGCACGTGGTAAACATGGACTACTAAAAACACGCCCATTCTACATGCCGTCTGTTTGAAGGACGAATACATTTCCCAGTCGAATACATTTCCCAGTTTGATAATTATAAACCACGTGGGCAATGGAAGCGGAAAAAAGACGGAAGACTTAATATCTAACTGACTACAGTCGTTTGAAGATGGATTAACCAGTCTCAAAGGCAGATTCCTGAGGTCCAGTTAACAAAAATTCAGCAGAATTTCGTGGCCAACGACAGCTTTCAGTTTCAAACGAGCAGACATGAGGAACAGTTTAAAGTAAACACCCGGATTTTAAGCAGTATGAGACACACAGAGGGACATATGTGTACGGGGTCAGAAAAAGCCGATGCAGCAAGGCAACGTTTAGCTCAAGAAATTGACATTTTACTACATCGAGATTAGTTGATTAAATTGGAACCGGCTGCAATATCCCAATTGGTAGAGCGTCGGCTTGCGGATCGGGAGGTCGCGGGTTCAAACCCTGGCCGGTCAAACCTAAGACTTTAAAGTTAGTAGAATGGCTTCCCTCTTAACGCTCCGGGCTAAGGAGACATCATTACGCCTGACTCGTCGGTGTCAGTATAATGGACTGGCCGGGTTCAGTCCCTGGGCACCTCATAAGTGCCCCTGTGCTATAATGATAGAAATGTCGCTGCACAAAATCTGCAAAAATGATTAAATTGGCAGATTCCTTAGAGTTTCGATGGCGAACTGTTCAAGAATTCGACTCGCATCCTTTAACTGACGATTCCGACGACGAAAAAATACAGAGCGCAATTTCAGAAAGAAATTTGAGATCCGAAAGACGGGCGCTACACAAGGGACAAGTCAGAATGGGTCATTGGCGACGATACATGGAATGCTCCCTCAAATTTGCACTTGGGGAAAGTTCATTTTGCGGACTGTCTAGGTTACACGACACTTAAATGAGTTTGTTCTTTACTCTATAGTAAATGTCACAATTTTGTTAGCAATTTGACAGCAAACCGTTTCTTTGGGATCCCCAAAATGGATACATTGTGAGAAAGACCAATGTATTATCTAATAGGGCTTTTGCGAAAAACGTTATGTGTCGCGAGGTCGGTTATCGTCCCCTGAAAACATACACCGTAATTTTTGCATAGTATAGCAGCATACTTTTAGTAAAATGACCAGTAACGGTCTAAAAGGATCATTCTATTATTGAGCATAGGAGTGCAGTTATTTTGCATATTTATAATTCTTCAATGTCTCAGCTTTGTTTTGCACCAAATAGCATAAGATTTTTTTAATTATAGCAAATACAGTCACAAAACAAAATAATATACATTAAAATATCAACAACAACAAGAAAAGTGCCCGGGGTACTACTTCCGGTGCACATTTACGCTTACCGCCCCTCCAAACACTGATAAAATTCGGGTCCAAATTCAGAAAACGGCGTTCTATTTTTTAATTATTTTTATGTCTTTAACTTTTATGAAAATAAGGTAAAAACGAGAGATTTTGGTTTATTTTTTATATTAAAAAAACAAACGTAAATGTACATGGACAGTATCTATGCCCTTACTTACGAAAAGGAATGCTCTTCGGTACATCCTTCGATGTTCGGACTGCATATTAACAAATTAAGATTACCTAATAGAAACGAAACAGTCCACAGCCAGAAAAAGTTTATTCTGAACGGCCTATTGAGTATGCATGGTAAAATCTGACTTAAGTGCAATGTTTATTCAACATTTAAGGATACATTAACGATTTCTGTATGGTTACGCAAAGCCAAAACTAGCATTTCCAGTGATGCCAGCGTGCAGGTGTGCTTTTCTAGCATCCCTGAAGTGTTTGTGGTCAAGGGTTTAAAGTTTTCAAAAGGATTTTATTGGCGACGCGCTGGAGCGCGCCGCCTATATATGGAATGCTGAAAAAATTTGAACATGCGAGCGGATGTCCTCGCACATTGTCGTTCTAGCTAGATAATGGTCGGGGGAAAATGGACAAGGCGTTCCGAATTCCGGAAGTTCCGCGATTTACACATTCCCAACGTACGGGTCCTATTTCGGTAGATGACGTTCTTTTTATATTAAACTATAGCGATTAGGCAGAATTATTGTTATATGTAAAGTTGTTCTTTGTATAAAAGACTACGGTCTCTGAGAAAACATCTTAATTTTCCGTGTAATTTCGTAGAACCCCGGAACACCATGTTACCGACCATGTGACCATAGTAAAATACCACGTGATCGCGACATCCGGTTTGCAAAAATAGAGTCGAAAAGACGTGATCGCCGCGGTCGATTGATCAAATCATGTCCCAAAAGCACTGTCAAAAAGGAAATTAATGAAAAACAAGATCATACTTATATTGTGAGTGACCGTGTTTGTAATTATGTGGACATTGAAAGTTCGCCCAAGGAGAATGAAAGTTGGAAAATAGGACGCAGAATGGTCGAATTCTCCGTGTTGGTTGAAGGACTTAAAATTTTGTACATTATGTAGACTCAGGCCGATTTCACTGTGTCATTGGGGAACTAAAGAAAGCATTGGGGGTTATTTATATATTAAATGTTTAAATAGGGACTGTGGAGATGTGAACACTGTGGCATATGGAAAGATGGTCAGATGAAGTTTTGCCTTGAACACAAAGCTTGGAACAGGTAAGAATTGATTTGCATAACAGATGCATAGAGCATCTACAATCCAATTGATTATGTTAGTTATTGATTTTTTTGATACCTTGCCATTGAAATAAAACTCCAGTTTAGTACCCAAATCATTTCGTATCAATATGTGAGTTAGTATTTTTCTCATTTTTTTTTGTTAAAACAAAATAAACATGTTTGCATTGGTATACAATATTTTTGACATGTATACATTGTTTGATTAATATGGTTCAGTAAAAAAAGAATTCATCTCATAATTTTCTACCAGCATCTGTAAATAGACAACTTGTGTGACTGAGATGACAATTATGATTTGTGTGTGTGTGTGTGTTATTTAAGATATGAATTTTATTTATGCTTTCAGTTCATAATGGAAGAAAGCCACATATAACACAGATGGCTGCCAGAAAGGAAGAGAGTGGTAGTGAGTTTTCCACGTATGTGCTGCTGAAGGAGCCTAGTTTGCATGGAGTGCAACAGACAACTGGAAAAAGTGTGGCAGATGGTGTTACGTATGTAAATGGGGCTACAGTAGAAACTGTTAGTAGACAATGTGCTGTTGACAAGTTTGTTAAGTGGCTGAAAAGGTTTGATCAAGTTGTGTTAGCAGAGGTAGCTACAAACAGAAAGGTCTGGCACGTGATATTTTGTGAATTCAGTACAATGCACATGATGCTGTGGAAGATGTGCACACTTTGGTGAAACTCTTCTAGCATTCATGCACATTATTTCCAGATGTTCTCAAATCTTCAATCATTGACATGTCTGGTAGCCAGTAGTGTCTGTAAACTGCCAACAGAAGAACATATAGCATCATCTGGACTCAACCTGGAACATCTCCGGATAATGTACACACAAGATGGAGAAGATGGACTGCATTCTACCTTTACATCTAAAAATAGTGAAGGACAACCTTGCGTTACAAACACTAAAAGAACACTTGATACTTTAGTGCCTAACCTAGCTTATTTCTTTCAGAAAAAAAGTACACAGTAATTTACTAAATGCGGTGCACAGGAACTCTTGATTTTATGACTTTTTTTAGTTATATCCAATTATTCTGCATCAAAGCTGCAGCAGGGACCATTTGTCACATTCTCTGACAATACTCCTGTTATTGTAAGCATTTAAAATTTGAGAGGAAATAAGTTTCTAGCTTTTTTTTCCAAATAATTTCATTGTTTTAAGTTTTAAAAAAGGCGTAAGTTTATGTTTGTGAAGAAAGCTAAATATTTTCTACATATTTGTGTTTGATTAACTCCCCTGAAACTTGACACCATAATCATAAACCAGTATGTTGTGAAATACCTATGTGGTAAAAGTTATTCTTTTTTATATTTTGTCACTTATACAGTGTAGATAATTTATATATATAGGTTTCTTGAGATAATTGTTTATAGAAATTTTTAGCTGGAAAATCACACATTTGAAAATAAACAGAAAAAAATCACTTGTGTTTTAGGATGTTGTTCATAAAAAATCCATTTTGCCTTTTTTCTTATAGAATAAATCCAAATAATAAATTTATTTATTCATTTGGCAAAATTATAGAGGATTTTGTGTCGTCAGTTGTCACTTTTTAGGTCATATACGAAACGAGCGGTACAATCTTAAAATTTGCATATCTCATGTTTAAGCTGGTAAAAGTTGTCTAAACTTAGTTTTTATATGTCTTATAGAATGCTTAACAAGAAAAAGTAAAGATGATTACCAATTTCTAACATGCATTTCAGAGTCCGTAATCCTTAATATGTTTATAAAACTTGTGAAAACTATAGGTTATTTGTTTAAAATTTATTATTTTCTCTATTTCTAAACAAGAGGGACATGATGGCCCTTAATCGCTCACCTGGTGACACAGGCTTTAAGTAGGCTAAAATCTGGCATCAAGTAATTAAGAGTTATTTACTTTAAAAATCTTTGGTGAAGATTGGACCATTAGTGTAGCCACTGGGTTGATAACATTTTCTAGAATTTTACCAAGTAACCTACTGAATCCATATGACTCACTTCAAAACATATGTAAGATTTCATACTGGCAAACATGATGGTCAAGTTTGGTGAAGCCTGGGCCATCAATGTAGCCTCTTAAGTGTTTTCACAAGCTTTTTCTAAGATTTTTTTAAACCTATTTATTTATAGTCGATTGGGAAACAAGTTCTTTTACTTATATTTAATCCCTCTCGACTGTCCACTTCCTGGGTAGAACCAGTACTCAGGTACTGAATACCCGGAGCAATGTGCAGTAAATAGTCTTGCTCAAGGACTAACGTCACGGGGTCAGTTTCGGGGTTCGAACCCGGGACCCTCCGATCCGGAGTCCAACGTCTTAACCACTAGACCACGAACGCTCATAAGATTTGACCTAGTTACGAACTCATCCAAGATTGCAGACAAACATTCTGACCAAGTTTGGCGAAGATTGGGCTATAAATGTTGTCTCTAGTGTGTTCACAAGCTTTTTTAAAGATTTGACCTAGTTACCTACTTTTTGACCCCACGTGACCCAGTTACGGACTCATCCAAGATTTCATGCATACAAACATTCTGACCAAGTTTAGTGAAGATTGGGCCATAAATGTGGTCTCTAGTGTTCTCATCTAAGATTTCATGTAGACAAACATTCTGACCAAGTTTGGTGAAGATTGGGATATAAATGTAAGAATATCCTCTAATTCTGCGGATTTTCTTCCAAAAATCTATAGCATTCGTGTTGTGACTGCACGAATTGCAGAATTCCTCCAAATTTTGCCTCTTGGAGTCTAAGATGACCTTACTTGCGTCTCTGTGCATTGGACTATAAATGTGGTCTCTAGTGTGTTCACAAGTTTTTCCTAAAATTTGACCTCGTGACCTACTTTTTGACCCCAGGTGACCCAATAATGAACTCATCCAAGATTTCATGCAGACAAACATTCTGACCAAGTTTGATGAAGATTGGATAAAAATTGTGGCCTCTAGTGTGTTCACAAGGTAAATGTTGACGCCGGACGACGGACGAAGCGGTATCACAAAAGCTCCCCTTGAGCACGTTGTGCTCAGGTGAGCTAAAAAAAAATTGATAGGGTCTGTAGTGACATGTATGAAAAATATCAATTTTACTCACACACAGATGACAATCATGGAATAGTGCAGTGGTTTTGACTTGTCCTGATGTTAACGGTCTCGAGAGATGGAATCCCATTGCAATCAATTTTTTTTTCTATGACTTTTTTCTTCTTTGTTTTTACATTAAATTTAACAAACAAAACATTTAAACAGACAAAAAATATTGATCAATAACAAATGTTCACGCAGAGGATGTATTTTTACTTTTTAAATTTCTAAACACTAATGTACATATGACGGTTATACATGTTAATGAAGACATGTTTGTCCCTTTTGTAGGATTGTAGTTGTTACATATAAGTAGAATTATATACCAGAATTAAATTATTACAGTGATTTTAATGTTTAATCAGTTAGAAAATGTCCTTTTCTGTACGACTAGTCCCCAAAGGAGTACTTTCTAAAAACGTGTTTTGTTTTATAAATATTGAATTGTTTAAGGCGTTTTCACTTGTATTTGCATAAATATACTGTTGGTTTTATTTACAATGAAAGAACATTAAACGTTTTGCTTACTGTTAACAAAGTTTGTTTTTACACACATTACCTCAAACAAATAGCTAGTCGTTGTTTGCACTGATTGGGTCCTTTGTAACATGCCGCCCTATCAGATCTTCTTCCACAGCAAATAGTATACGACCAAACTGTTTCTTGTTTAAACTAAAGTAAAACAGAAACTCTTCTTCACTTAATTCTAACTCTTTCATTAAGTGGTGGTATGTAACAAAGGTTCCTCTGTTCTTGATAATATTACGTATCTACTATCTGTGTTTTCGTTTGTACTTGCGTGCATGAATATAAGCAAAACCACCAAAAAGAGTACGAAACTGCGACCATTCATCTAATGACATATTTTCTTTCCAACAAAAATGGGCGAAACAATTGTTTTCACGCTAACCAGATGAATGGAATAGTGTGAACGTGAAAACTCACGCCTCACGTTCAAGTTTTACGCTAACGCTAAACGTTTACGTCGCGCTCCCGTATGAATGGAATAAACGACAATAAAAATTTCGTCTTATAAAACTGGAATTTTATACCCCGGAATCATTTTACGCTCCGACAGGATTCAACTAATTATGATCGGACAGTAACATCTGAAAAATATGTACATCAACTGATCGACTACTTCAGCGCTAACCAACAACTTTAATTACTTCTAAACAAATATAGTAAGCCGAAAATTCGTACTATGATACTCTTCAGATGCAACAGTAATCTTATCTGTAGAATCTGAATATTTGAAACATTGAAGTTCTGTCACAGAAAAAGGGGTATCTATTTATAGCCTAACGAAAGTTATTCTCTTAAATAAAATGGGAGTAATTCTATTTTTCAAGAGTTGATCAATTTTCGCTACACTAAATTGAACAGGAAAAGAATTGTTATAGAAGGATTTTGTGGCTACTTTGTGTTTAGCAATAATCCAGGGTTAAAGAATTATATATCAAGTTGCAAAACGAGAAAAGGAAGACATATTGCTAAGTTGGGAGTCATTTTATAATTTAGTGTTCTGCAGCTGTATGAAGCACCATGTGTAGCAACAGTACTTAAAAGTGGTATCCAACAGTTTTAATCGTCATTTTCTATCTGAGACTTCAATGTCTGTTGTTAGCAGGAATCCCATTGTTCTTATTTATTGATTTGAAAATAATGAACATTTACAAAGTGAACAGTGTACTAGAAGACGATGATAGTTTGACGATGTGTGGACAATTTGTTATATGTTTGCCCAAGTGTTAATAAACGCTTTTTTTTGATGTGCCGAAACTCCAAACTTCTTTGTTATTTTGTTTGTTCTACGATAATAACTGATAGTTGTATTTTGTCGGGTACAACATCTAATAAAGACTTCGCGGGAAATCAGTACTGTTTTGTTGAGAGTTTAAGTTGTAACTTCCATAAATACTCTACATCGAAATTACGCACAACACGTTCTCGAACAACCAACAAAAATCTAAATTCAGAAAATATTTATGCAAAGCTGTTAAGCATAATATCCGACTATACTGCCATGGCTGGTCGCTGAAAACCTGCGATGAGATAGCAATATATTTTTTTTTAATTATTTTCCACCAATATATGCAAACGACGATTGATAGGAAAACGGAGCTACAAATGTAATCTACCTACATTTTATGTTCCAACTCGAATATATGACTATTTCGGCATATTCTTTAGGAAGAATTCGAACCAGTTTTCAACAACAAAGTTATGTTGCTTAAGGTGTATGTCTTTGCATTTGCAGACTTTCAGAGTCAGTTTAATAAAACCATTAAAACTATTAAACTTTTGTCCAGATATACACTTCAGAAAGCATCTCCGACATTTGAGAAACATTTTTTTCCGGAACCCGCCCCCCCCCCCCCCCCCCCCCCCAACTGGCCAGAAAAGTTCTGGATCCGGGACAGTGCATATCAGCACAAAGATATACGCACTGAACGCGCACGTATATACACATGAATACGTTCTGAACATGCGAGCATATAAAACAGAAATTAACGCCTTATACACGTACGTATATACATGTTAACACAGAGACAACGCTTTGCACACGCACGCGTATAAGCACCGAGACAAACGCCTTGTTCACCCAATTATTTTGGACAGACACACTCATTGTAATGCACGCATATCAGAACAAAGAAATACGTCTTTTAATCCACGCATGGCACTAGACATTTGTACCCAGAATCATGACATTTGTCCTCAGACACTTGACATTTGTCCTCAACCACTTGACATTTGTCCAAAGACATTTGTAGTTGTCCTCTCATACGCTTGCTGTTGTGCTCAGACACATGGAGATGTCCTTAGACATTTGACATCTGTTCTTAGACGCTCGCAGTTGTCCTCAGACACGAGACATTTATCGTCAGACACTTGATATTTGTCGTAAGACACTTGCAGTTGTTCTCAGACACTTGCAGTTGTCTTTAGACACTTGACATTTGTCGTCATACGATTGCAGTTGTTCTAAGACACTTGACATATGTAATCAATCACTTGCGGCTGACCTTAGACACTTGACATTGGGCCTCAGACACTTGCAGCTTTTCTCACACACTTGACATTCGTCCTCAGACACTTGACATCTGTCCACAGACAGTTGTTCTAAGACACTTGACATATGTCCTAAAACACTTGATATTTGTCCTCAGACACTTGCAGTTGTCCTCAAACATTTGGCATTTGTCCTCAGACATTCGCAGCTGTTCTCAGACACCTGATATTTGTCATCAGACACTCACAATTGTCCTCAGAGACTTGGCAATTGTCCCGCATATAACAAAAATTTGTCCTCGAACATTTGCAATTGTCATCAGGCACTTGCCATTTGTTCCCAGAAACTTGCATTTATACTAAGACATTTGACATTTTTCTTAAGACACTTGGCATTTTTCCATAAACAATTGTCCAATTGTGACATGCGTTCTCAAACCACTGACTTTTGTCCGCAGACACTTGACATTTGTCCGCAGACACTTGACATTTGTCCTTAGACAATTGCAGCTATCTTCAGAAACTTGTAGATGTCCGCAGACACTTGACATTTGTCAGCAGACATTTGAAATAAGTGTCCAGACACATGCAGTTCCGGGACACTTAACACTTGTCAATGGACACTTGGCATTTGTTTTCAGACACTTGACTTTTGTCCGCTTACACATGACATTTTTTCTAAGACAATCAACATTTGTCCTCAGACAATCGCAGTTATTCTCAGACACTGGCATTTGACCTCATACACTTGACGTTATTCCATAGACACTTGCACTTGTCCTAAGACACATGCCACTTGTTTCCGGACACGTGTGAATGTCCTCAGACATCTGACATCCTTAGACACATGCCACTTGTTTCCGGACACGTGTGAATGTCCTCAGACATCTGACATCCTTAGACACATGCCATGTCTCCTCAGTCACTTTCCGCTGTCATCAGACGACATTTGTCCTCAGACACTTGCATTTGTCCTCAGACACTTTACATTTCCCCCAATACAATTGACATTTGTCATCAGACATTTGGAGTTTGCCTCAAACACTTGACGTTTGTCCTTAGACACTTGAAGATGTCCTCAGACACTTGTAGTGGTCCTTCGACCCTTATCATATGTCCACAGACACTTGCAATTTGTGTCCGGACACATGGAGCTGACCCCGGACACTTGGCAATTGTCCTCAGACACCTGACATTTGTCCACAGACACTCGCTGATGTCTTCAGACACGCAACAATTGTCCTCAGACACTTGGCATGTGTCCTCAGACACCTGATATTTGTCCCAAACACTTGTCGTTGTCCTCAGACACTTATAGTCGCCATCAGACACTTGACATGTGTCCTCAGACACTTGCTGTGGACCTCAAACACTTAACACTCTTCCAGACAATTGTCTTTTGCCCCCTTACATCTAACATTTTTTCCTTAAACACTTTTACATTTGTCCTAAGACACCCACAGTTGTCCTCGGACATTTGCAATTGTCCTCGGAAACTTTAAATTTGTTATCAGACATTTGATATTTGTTCTCAGACACTTGACATTTATCCTCAGACGCTGGCAATTATCCTCAGATACCTAGGAGTTTTGACATTTGCCTTCAGAAACTTGTAGTTGTCATCGGAGTCTTGAAGTTTATATTTTCAGTACATAAAAATGCAGGAGTACACGTACTTTTAGCGTGAGTATTTTTCACCTAACGTAATTTAATTGTACAATAATTTATTAAAATATATTCCAATTCCTCAAAGGATCTTCAATATTATACTAAAAGTGCCAGCACAAATAGACACACATGTTATAATTTTAACGACATACATTTCACACCCCATGGCACACAGTTATTCATGTAAGCTAAGATCAGTCATACATAAGCCGGACATGGATTGCGTCGCTGCATGAAATACGGAAAAATAGTCACACCTTTTCCTCTCACTGTACATAGCAAATGGAAACACTGATATCATAATATCAATTTTGACACGACATATATCTAAAAAATAAATTGCAGTCATCCCCCCTCCCCACTTACCAGCATGTTGTTCCATATAGGTGGAAAGTTCACAAGTGATACTGTAGAGCACCATCCAGCCCGTGAACACCCACAGTATGTAGCGGATATAGGCCGGCACGTTGGCCGCCGTCAACAGGGTGCCGGAGAACAGGTTCAAAACTGGAACAAAGACAACTGCTACATAAGGATTATAACCCGCGACCTGCCTCGTGTGTTAATAAGTTATTGGCCGAGGAAGTAAAAAAAGTACCGAATAAATAGAGACTTTTATCAGACAGTAGTCTTAAAAGTACAACCCGATAACCATTTTCTAGCATCGAAAAAATGAGATTTTTGTCATCCTGTGTCATTTGTTTACCGTGTTTAACCATCTTCAGAAAATGGATGTTGACAATGAAAAAAAACAACTTCAGCCAATATACATGTATACTTCAAGTTAATTAAAGTTGCTTCTCTTAGACCATAAAACTTCAAAATGACTATAAAAAGTAGTATCGATCGTTAATACATAAGAGCTAAAAATACATCACGACGCCATAAAAAAGTTCACTCATTTATGGCACGACGCTGTAACTTGCGTTGAATACCATTGACGTTGTCCGATATTCTGGGGTTAAATTAGATTCTCGCTTAATCAAAAGCATACTCAGCTTTGTTGGACCCGTTTTCCTACCTAAAATGTCACGTGTATGATGTATTCGTGACAAAGTGCAAATACATCACATAATTAGACGAACACGAAGCACGTCTAAGAAATATACGTTCCTCATGCAAAGTGAACAGTAACAAAGCCATTTGTCACATACTGGTAGGTAAGTTGCAGTTTCAACGAATATGAACCCCCCCCCCCCACACACACACACTCCGATTTTATACATGGGGCTGATTTACATTGTCGGTACTTAAGAGTCTACATCTAACAATTATCCGTCCGGTCCTCTGTTTGGTTGTCCAATGTCCTGGGTAAAGCGTGGAATAAAAAATCCATTGCGCACACTACATAAAAATTAACGATTACCACCTACATACACTTGTAGAAATCGTTATAACCTGTGTTTTTATTTAACCTAATGCAACATGAGGCAACGTGATCATCCATGCGTCTGTTTGGAATTTTGTTTGACGGTACCTTACGTTTTGAGTGTGTTTCAGTCATCAGATTGACGTTAGTACGTCGAGCGTCATCAACTTCCTAGTATACTTAGGTGAGTCGCTCCGGGTATTCCCGATTGCAAACCTCACGGTCAAGGTTATGTTACACATACGGTCATATGTATAATATGCTTACTTTGAGCTATTGTTTCTTTGTCTGGACGATATCTAATGTCTCCTTAATTTAACAAACTTTACATCTTAACATCTTAACAACAAGTGTTCTTGCTAAACATCCATGGTCAGAAGCCCTAAGGTGAACGTACTGTTTAAGTCCTGAGACAGCTTTTGATATTTTGCTATGTTCGCAATACATCAGGAGCCAGTTGATAATGACGCTAAAGTATTAGTAAAGCTTATTTCATCTGGTTTACTTAAACTTATTTCCTTTGATGGACATTGAACTTTGGTTCTTCAATTTCATCTTCACATGAACAGGATGCTACAACCATTTATTCGTCTCTGGTCATGTTTGTTCATGATTCAGAAAGTTAATTTTATTTGTGGTCAACCATTTTTGTGTTGTTTTTCAAATCGAAATAATACCATATTCCTTTTCTGAACACTATGTGGACATTTTTTTCGATGACGTCACTACTTTCGTCATAACGTATAGAAAGTATCAGCGCATGGACATTTTGTTTTCAAATAGATCGTTTTTCTTTTCGTTGCTTGCATTTGAGAAACTCGTCAGAAAGTGCGAGGTTAGAGCTCTGTAAAACCGGTTTAAGCACCCCAGTCGGTCCATATTGCCGACTGACCGTTCCAAGGCGGTAACTGTCGAGTTTGCTCTTTTCCTTAAATGACTCATCACAAATTTGTTCTTACTTTTCGCTTGGCTTGCATGTGAAATACCTTTGTTCTGTGTCTTTTCGGAGTTTGGTATATGTTGCAATACTCATAGGACTTTGTCATATATTCTTATTCATCACAAATTTGTTCTTACTTTTCGCTTGGCTTGCATGTGAAATACCTTAGTTCTGTCCCCCTTCGGAGTTTGGTATATGTTGCAATAGTCATGGGACTTTGTCATATATTATTATTGAATTAAAAGAATAGCCGATAATAACTACACCATGTTAAAAATCTTGTCCCCAGGTTGAGACATGAAAATGCTAAGGGTATAGGGAACTAATTTTACGAGTTATATCTTGGTGTTACGACCCGTCGCGCGAATACACGAATGTTAATTATATAATCCAAATTCTTTCACTTTAATAACATTGTCCTTTCCTTTAACGTGTTTGATTTCTAAATCAAACTTTTGTAAGAGCAGGCTCCACCTTAGTAACCTTTGTTTTTTTTTCTTTAACTTGTGTAAGAACTTACGAGGGTTGTGGTCACTGAATACAACAATAGGTTTAACTGAAGAAGTTAAATACACTTCAAAATGTTGTATAGCAAAAACAAGAGCAAGGCACTCTTTTTCAATTGTAGAATAATTTCTCTGATGTTTGTTTAACTTCTTTGAGAAATAGCACACGGGATGATCATTACCCTCACTATTTGATTGTAACAGAACAGCACCAGCACCGACGTCACTAGCATCAACAGCCATTAAAAAAACTTTTACCAAAGTCTAATGCTAAGAGAATTGGTGCGCTCTTGGGTACAACTTTCAATTTGTCGAATGCAGTTTGACATTGAAAACCCCATACAAATGATTTACCTTTTTTGAGAAGGTTTGTCAAAGGTTCTGCAATGTCAGAAAAGGTTTTACAAAATTTTCTGTAATAGCCTGCCATACCAAGAATTCGCATCAATTGCGTTTTACATGTAGGTATTGGAAACTCAGAAATAGTCATAACTTTTGCATCAATAGGTTTTACATGACCCTGTCCCACAACATGTCCTAAAAAGGTCAACGTAGCATGACAAAATTCACTTTTATCCAGGTTGATGGTTAGCTTTGCCTCACTCAATCTGTTTAAGAAAGATCGGATGATTTCCAGTTGTTCAGCAAACGTCTCAGAGTATATGATGACGTCGTCGATGTAGGCATCGCATCCGTTAAGTCCAGAAATGACAGTTAATGAGTTGTTGGAACGTTGCTGGTGAATTCTTCATGCCAAATGGCATAACCTTGTATTGGTACAGGCCTTCTGGTGTCACAAATGCAGACAATTCCTTTGCTCGGTCTGTAAGAGGTACATGCCAGAATCCTTTCAGAAGATCGAACTTAGTAACAAATTTGGCTTTCCCAACTTTGTCAATACAATCACCCATCCTTGGTATGGGATATGAATCCGTCTTTGTGATGATATTGATCTTTCTGTAGTCAGTGTAAAGTGTATATGTTCCATCTGGTTTGGGCACAAGAGTACACGGTGAACTGTATTTGCTCTGACTAGGCGCAATAAAGTCATTGTCCAGTAAGAACTTTATTTCTTCTTTTAGATGTTGTTGTTTTGGTGGATTCATTCTGTATGGATGTTGTTTAACAGCAGCTTCACTTTCAACGATAACATCGTGTTGGATTTTATCAGTTCGTGTTGGAATGTCAGGAAATAAGTGTTGGAATTCACGAACAAGTTGTTTCAACTGTGCCTTTTGATCCAGTTCCAGATGAATGAATTTCCTTCCCATCAATGTTCCTCAGAATGTCCAAGTTATTCAGCTTAGCGGAACAATGATCCACTTTGGCTTCAATTTCACTGTCACTAACTAAATTATTAATGTCTAAATCAGGTGGAACAGAGTGAACAACTGACACAGGTTTACTAACATTTTGGCTATTTCTGTCAATGTACAATTTCAACATGTTAACATGACACATTTGTTTTTGTTTTCGCCTCCCGGGAGAGAGTATTATGTAATTGAGGTCACTGACTTTTTTCTCAATAATGTAAGGCCCAAAGTATCTAGCTTGTAATGGTTTTCCTGGGATTGGCAATGGTGCAAGCACCTGGTCACCTGGTTTGAAAGATCTAGTTTGAGTATTTGTATCATATTTAGCTTTCATTTTTCCCTGAGCCGCTTTGAGATTTGAACTTGCCAATTCACAAGGTTTTGATAACCTTTCTCGGAAATCAGATACATACTTCAACAAGTTCAATGGTGACTCATCATCAGAC
Source organism: Sinonovacula constricta (assembly GCA_007844125.1). NCBI lineage: Eukaryota > Metazoa > Mollusca > Bivalvia > Cardiida > Solecurtidae > Sinonovacula > Sinonovacula constricta. The sequence continues at coordinate 47,891,106 of CM017568.1, read as the reverse complement.
AGGAACTTCTCCTTCAGAACTTTTTACGGTCCACGAACAGAGTGACCAAACACAAGCTCAAATGGACTAAATCCAAGAGACTCCTGTATTGACTCCCTAACTGCAAACAAGAGCAATGGGATTCCATCATCCCAGCTTTTGTCAGTGTCAAAGCAATACGTACGAATAATGTTTTTCAATGTCTGGTGAAAGCTCTCTAAGGCACCTTGACTTTCTTGATGATAAGCAGATGACTATGTTGTTTGATTTCTAGCTCATGCATGACCTGCTGAAACAGACCAGACATGAAATTCGAACCTTTGTCCGATTGAACTGACTTAGGGAGGCCAACAAATGTGAAGTAATTTGACAAGAGCCGTGACAATCGATTTTGACTGAATATTTCTTAAAGGTATTGCTTCAGGAAAACGTGTCGAAGCACACATGATGGTAAAGATATACTGATTTCCTGACTTTGTCTTAGGCAAAGGTCCAACGCAGTCTATAATAACCCGAGTAAACGGTTCCTCAAATGCAGGAATGGGCTGTAACGGAGCTTTGGGAATATTTTGATTTGGTTTACCAATCATTTGACAAATGTGACAAGAGTTGCAGTACTGAGACACGCCAGACTTAAGACCTGGCCAGAAGAAGTAGTTAAGGATCTTATTGTGGGTCTTTCTGATACCTAAATGACCAGACATAGGTGATGCATGAGCCAGACTTAAAATTTCTTGTCTATACTGACGGGGAACTACAATCTGATGGTTAACCGCCCAATCATCAACAACTGCAACATCTGGTGGTCTCCATTTTCTCATCAAAACACCATTCCGTACATAATAACCGACCTGCGTACATGAAATCTCATTCCCTGGTAAAACCTCGAAAAAGCAAGAAATGTCAGGATCACTATGTTGGTCCTGAACAAGTTGTGACCTTGATCTTTTATCATCAAATTTGTTATTGGATGAATGACCATCAGTTGAAAATGTTGACATATCAGAATGTGACGAATTACATGTTTAAGGGACGGGTCATTATCCTCGTTGTAAATCTGACCTATTAAAGTGTCAGCCAAGTCAACATTAGAAGTGACATTTTTGTCAACGGCGTTTTTATCCGAACTCTGGATAGCTTTGCTAGCTATAGAACGAGTAACTGCACAAAAAGGATAAAGATCAGGAATTTCCTGTTCAGCAGGATCAGGACGTTTGTCCATGATAGGTGTGTCAGTTACGAGTGGGTTTACCACGACCTTATCTTCAGCTAAATCGTTGCCTAGCAACAAACGGACACCCTCAAAAGGTAATGAAGATGTCAGACCGACAGACACTAAACCACTTACTAAAGTGGAAGACAAAACAATGTTATGGAGAGGAACAGTTAAAGAACCACACTCTACACCCTGAACAACAACACTAACTCCAGAGAAGGACTTCTCGGAAAACGGCAGAGTATCTTCCAAAATAAGAGATTGGGACGCCCCAGTGTCTCTTAATATCTTAATAGGGGTAGGCGGGCAAGAATCACCTGGAAGTGATACAAAAACAATTGACATAAATGGCTCATAAATATCCATAACAGTCAGAATTGGGTTTTGAAACCTCAATGGTATGAAAAGGCTCTTTTGCCTTTGGCAGGAAATCAGGTTTGTTAGCCTGATCAAAAGTGTCAACTTCGACACAAGTCTGTGGCCTTGGCTTGAAAGTGGTGAGGCCTGTTGGTTTGTGCCCACCACTAGACTGCTTCTCCTTTAATTTTAAACAGTCAGAAATGAGGTGACCAGTTTTCTTGCAATAATTGCAAGTAACATTGGATAAGGTATTTCGTTGTCTGTGTGAACTGAACTGACTTGAAAAGCCAGTAGAATTAATATTGTGTTTAACTAAGCATTTGCATGTAGACTTGAATTAGTATTTCTTGTAGTGCTAAGTGTAGATGTGAAGTTTGGTTTAGGAACAAATGAAACCTTGTGAGTCAAAGAATAGACATCAGCCAAACGAGCAGCTTCATCTAAAGTTTCAACTTGCTTTTCATCAATGAAGGTGTTAATGTCAGGTTGGATGCAGCGTTTAAACTCTTCAATAAGCATAAGCTGCCGTAATTTGCATGATCTTGTTCTATTCCTTTAGATGAACACCATCGGTCAAATAATTGTGTTTTTGTTCTAGCAAACTCAACATGTGTTTGATTAGTTTCTTTTTTACAATCCCTAAATTTTTGTCTATATGTCTCAGGGACTAGTTCGTAGCCTTTGAGGATGCAATCTTTGACAAGATCATAGTTAGAACACTGTTCAATGCTTAACTGTGTGTAGATTTCACGTGCTTTACCTAACAAAACAGTTTTGCAGAAGTGAAGTCCAGTGCTCTTTTGGCCATTCCAAGTTGTCTGCAACTTTCTCAAAATATAAAAAGTATTTGCCAACATCCTTTTCTTGAAATGTAGGAACAAGTCTAATATTCTTTGACACATCAAATGCTTTATTTCGAATGGGTGTCTGATCTGCTCTTTCTAGTTTCTTGAATTCTAACTGAAACTGCCTGTCCCTTTCTCTTTCTTCCTCTCTCTCTCTCTTCGCGTTCTCTTTCTCGTTCTCTCTCTTCTCGTTATCTTTCTCGTGCTCTCTCTTCTCGTTCTCTTCTCTTTCTCTTTCTCGTTCTCTCTCTTCTTGTTCTCTTCTCGTTCTCTCTCTCTGCTCGTTTTCTTTCTCGTTCTCTCTCTTCTCGTTCTCTTTCTCGTTCTCTCTCTTCTCGTTCTCTTCTCTCTCTCTCTCTCTCGTTCACGTTCTATATTCTTTTTTCCAACTTTGACCTTTGTAATTCTAGTCGCTCTTCTCTTTCCATTTTTAATTTCTCTAATTGCAATTGTCTGACACATCTTCGTTTACAAACGACATAAAGTCAGTCGAAAGTATGTTGTCATCAATCAAAGTTTGAATAAGCATGTTGCAATAAGCCTGTTTTCGCATTGATGCTTTAATTCCAGGAACATTATAATTAGCAGCGATGTTGAGCAAATCAGACTTTTTGGCCAAATTAAACTCCTCCTGAGCAGGCGACTTAATACAATTTTCCAAATTAAATGCCATGATAGCTTGTTGCCGGTTTGTAGAAATATTTGTTCACAAAAAAATTAAATAAAAGAAATATCACACAAAAATAGCAGAGTTATCTTTTAATGTTTCAAATCCCGGACGAGCCCCCAATTTCTGTTACGACCCGTCGCGCAATATAAGTTTATATATAAAATGGCACGTTTACTAAACGACGAAATGATGTAAAAGAAGGAACAAGCCAGCAACAAACTAGTACAATAATGTTTTATTTAAATAAACAATTAAATCAATAGCGTAATAAAACAACAACAAATAAATGAGACAAAATTTCATAAATCAAAATAAAGACAACGGTAAACAACCCTTAACCTGACTAGCGCAACCTTAAACGCTGATGTACTATTGTACATAACACTTGGTAATAAGGAATATTAATCAAAGCATTCCTAAAATTATATTGTTATGGATAAATCCTCATATATTTGAGGTAAAATAAATATATAAAAATAAATTTAAAGGACGGGATTTACAATTTCCATTTGCTATCATAATAGTTACCTGTTTTAAGAATCATATAACTAGCGATGCATACAACATGTGTGTGTGTGTGTGCGCGCGTGTGTGTGTGTGCGTTCGTGCACAGGTGCGCGGGTGTCTGGGTGTGTTTAACACAATGTTCAAGGAGTAAGAAATTTGAAATGTATACACTAGACAAAGCAGGCGCTTAGCTGCCAGTACTCTCCAGGTATGGGACGAATTGTACTCTTATTATACTTCAAATAAGAATTTCTCGGGTTCTCAGGACGATCACACCTTGGTATATCCTTCCAGGATATGTACCCCCGAATTGCAACATTTTGTTCGTCGATAAATACTTAACGTTTCATTATTTGTTAGACA
>CM017568.1:47716421-47879450 GCA_007844125.1 Sinonovacula constricta | reverse complement strand
GGGGGGGGGGGGGGGGGGGTGGGGGGGGGGGGCATCATGCACACATATTTATAGACTCAATCTTTTTATAGACTCAATCTCATTAAAATCACATCCTAACTTTCGCTTCATTACTTTCCTAACCAGCGGAAAGTAATGAAGCGAAAGTTAGGATGTGATTTTAATGAGATTGTTATAGACTGTGTAGAGATAATCACGGGTATCTTAGGCCTTCAGAATGTCGTAGACTTAGCCGCCCAATCAGTAATTAAGGCCACTCGCTGCTAGCCAGAGCCCCGAGGCCACGTGTACGACATCCGCTGCGTGTGTTGCATTCGCTGTCCACTGCCCCACTAACATGATTTTCACGCATATCGAAGTAATAGCGTGAAAATGTTGTCTTTACGGTTTCGTAACTATTACGACGACGCACCGTAGCGGGAACGCACGTGTAAACATGGACTACTAAAAACACGCCCATTCTACATGCCGTCTGTTTGAAGGACGAATACATTTCCCAGTCGAATACATTTCCCAGTTTGATAATTATAAACCACGTGGGCAATGGAAGCGGAAAAAAGACGGAAGACTTAATATCTAACTGACTACAGTCGTTTGAAGATGGATTAACCAGTCTCAAAGGCAGATTCCTGAGGTCCAGTTAACAAAATTCAGCAGAATTTCGTGGCCAACGACAGCTTTCAGTTTCAACGAGCAGACATGAGGAACAGTTTAAAGTAAACACCCGGATTTTAAGCAGTATGAGACACACAGAGGGACATATGTGTACGGGGTCAGAAAAAGCCGACGCAGCAAGGCAACGTTTAGCTCAAGAAATTGACATTTTACTACATCGAGATTAGTTGATTAAATTGGAACCAGCTGCATATCCCAATTGGTAGAGCGTCGGCTTGCGGATCGGGAGGTCGCGGGTTCAAACCCTGGCCGGTCAAACCTAAGACTTTAAAGTTAGTAGAATGGCTTCCCTCTTAACGCTCCGGGCTAAGGAGACATCATTACGCCTGACTCGTCGGTGTCAGTATAATGGACTGGCCGGGTTCAGTCCCTGGGCACCTCATAAGTGCCCCTGTGCTATAATGATAGAAATGTCGCTTGCACAAAATCTGCAAAAATGATTAAACTTGGCAGATTCCTTAGAGTTTCGATGGCGAACTGTTCAAGAATTCGACTCGCATCCTTTAACTGACGATTCCGACGACGAAAAAAATACAGAGCGCAATTTCAGAAAGAAATTTGAGATCCGAAAGACGGGGCGCTACACAAGGGACAAGTCAGAATGGGTCATTGGCGACGATACATGGAATGCTCCCTCAAATTTGCACTTGGTGAAAAGTTCATTTTGCGGACTGTCTAGGTTACACGACACTTAAATGAGTTTGTTTCTTTACTCTATAGTAAATGTCACAATTTTGTTAGCAATTTGACAGCAAACCGTTTTCTTTGGGATCCCCAAAATGGATACATTGTGAGAAAAGACCAATGTATTATCTAATAGGGGCTTTTGCGAAAAAACGTTATGTGTCGCGAGGTCGGTTATCGTCCCCTGAAAACATACACCGTAATTTTGCATAGTATAGCAGCATACTTTTAGTAAAATGACCAGTAACGGTCTAAAAGGATCATTCTATTATTGAGCATAGGAGTGCATTTATTTTGCATATTTATAATTCTTCAATGTCTCAGCTTTGTTTTGCACCAATAGCATAAGATTGTTTTTAATTATAGCAAATACAGTCACAAAACAAAATAATATACCATTAAAAATATCAACAACAACAAGAAAAGTGCCCGGGGTACTACTTCCGGTGCACATTTACGCTTACCGCCCCTCCAAACACTGATAAAATTCGGGTCCAAATTCAGAAAACGGCGGTTCTATTTTTTAATTATTTTTATGTCTTTAACTTTTATGAAAATAAGGTAAAAAACGAGAGATTTTGGTTTATTTTTTATATTAAAAAAACAAACGTAAATGTACATGGACAGTATCTATGCCCTTACTTACGAAAAGGAATGCTCTTCGGTACATCCTTCGATGTTCGGACTGCATATTAACAAATTAAGATTACCTAATAGAAACGAAACAGTCCACAGCCAGAAAAAGTTTATTCTGAACGGCCTATTGAGTATGCATGGTAAAATCTGACTTAAGTGCAATGTTTATTCAACATTTAAGGATACATTAACGATTTCTGTATGGTAACGCAAAGCCAAAACTAGCATTTCCAGTGATGCCAGCGTGCAGGTGCGCTTTTCTAGCATCCCTGAAGTGTTTGTGGTCAAGAGTTTAAAGTTTTCAAAAGGATTTTATTGGCGACGCGCTGGAAGCGCGCCGCCTATATATGGAATGCTGAAAAAATTTGAACATGCGAGCGGATGTCCTCGCACATTGTCGTTCTAGCTAGATAATGGTCGGGGGAAAATGGACAAGGCGTTCCGAATTCCGGAAGTTCCGCGATTTACACATTCCCAACGTACGGGTCCTATTTCGGTAGATGACGTTCTTTTTATATTAAACTATAGCGATTAGGCAGAATTATTGTTATATGTAAAGTTGTTCTTTGTATAAAAGACTACGGTCTCTGAGAAAACATCTTAATTTTCCGTGTAATTTCGTAGAACCCCGGAACACCATGTTACCGACCATGTGACCATAGTAAATACCACGTGATCGCGACATCCGGTTTGCAAAAATAGAGTCGAAAAGACGTGATCGCCGCGGTCGATTGATCAAATCATGTCCCAAAAGCACTGTCAAAAAGGAAATTAATGAAAAAACAAGATCATACTTATATTGTGAGTGACCGTGTTTGTAATTATGTGGACATTGAAAGTTCGCCCAAGGAGAATGAAGTTGGAAAATAGGACGCAGAATGGTCGAATTCTCCGTGTTGGTTGAAGGACTTAAAATTTTGTACATTATGTAGACTCAGGCCGATTTCACTGTGTCATTGGGGAACTAAAGAAAGCATTGGGGGTTATTTATATATTAAATGTTTAAATAGGGACTGTGGAGATGTGAACACTGTGGCATATGGAAAGATGGTCAGATGAAGTTTTGCCTTGAACACAAAGCTTGGAACAGGTAAGAATTTGATTTGCATAACAGATGCATAGAGCATCTACAATCCAATTGATTATGTTAGTTATTAATTTTTTTGATACCTTGCCATTGAAATAAAACTCCAGTTTAGTACCCAAATCATTTCGTATCAATATGTGAGTAAGTATTTTTCTCATTTTTTTTTTGTTAAAACAAAATAAACATGTTTGCATTGGTATACAATATTTTTTGACATGTATACATTGTTTGATTAATATGGTTCAGTAAAAAAAAGAATTCATCTCATAATTTTCTACCAGCATCTGTAAATAGACAACTTGTGTGACTGAGATGACAATTATGATTTGTGTGTGTGTGTGTGTGTGTTATTTAAGATATGAATTTTATTTATGCTTTCAGTTCATAATGGAAGAAAGCCACATATAACACAGATGGCTGTCAGAAAGGAAGAGAGTGGTAGTGAGTTTTCCACGTATGTGCTGCTGAAGGAGCCTAGTTTGCATGGAGTGCAACAGACAACTGGAAAAAGTGTGGCAGATGGTGTTACGTATGTAAATGGGGCTACAGTAGAAACTGTTAGTAGACAATGTGCTGTTGACAAGTTTGTTAAGTGGCTGAAAAGGTTTGATCAAGTTGTGTTAGCAGAGGTAGCTACAAACAGAAAGGTCTGGCACGTGATATTTTGTGAATTCAGTACAATGCACATGATGCTGTGGAAGATGTGCACACTTTGGTGAAACTCTTCTAGCATTCATGCACATTATTTCCAGATGTTCTCAAATCTTCAATCATTGACATGTCTGGTAGCCAGTAGTGTCTGTAAACTGCCAACAGAAGAACATATAGCATCATCTGGACTCAACCTGGAACATCTCCGGATAATGTACACACAAGATGGAGAAGATGGACTGCATTCTACCTTTACATCTAAAAATAGTGAAGGACAACCTTGCGTTACAAACACTAAAAGAACACTTGATACTTTAGTGACTAACCTAGCTTATTTCTTTCAGAAAAAAAGTACACAGTAATTTACTAAATGCGGTGCACAGGAACTCTTGATTTTATGACTTTTTTTAGTTATATCCAATTATTCTGCATCAAAGCTGCAGCAGGGACCATTTGTCACATTCTCTGACAATACTCCTGTTATTGTAAGCATTTAAAATTTGAGAGGAAATAAGTTTCTAGCTTTTTTTTCCAAATAATTTCATTGTTTTAAGTTTTAAAAAAGGCGTAAGTTTATGTTTGTGAAGAAAGCTAAATATTTTCTACATATTTGTGTTTGATTAACTCCCCTGAAACTTGACACCATAATCATAAACCAGTATGTTGTGAAATACCTATGTGGTAAAAGTTATTCTTTTTTATATTTTGTCACTTATACAGTGTAGATAATTTATATATAGGTTTCTTGAGATAATTGTTTATAGAAATTTTTAGCTGGAAAATCACACATTTGAAAATAAACAGAAAAAATCACTTGTGTTTTAGGATGTTGTTCATAAAAAATCCATTTTGCCTTTTTTCTTATAGAATAAATCCAAATAATAAATTTATTTATTCATTTGGCAAAATTATAGAGGATTTTTGTGTCGTCAGTTGTCACTTTTAGGTCATATCCGAAACGAGCGGTACAATCTTAAAATTTGCATATCTCATGTTTAAGCTGGTAAAAGTTGTCTAAACTTAGTTTTTATATGTCTTATAGAATGCTTAACAAGAAAAAGTAAAGATGATTACCAATTTCCAACATGCATTTCAGAGTCCGTAATCCTTAATATGTTTATAAAACTTGTGAAAACTATAGGTTATTTGTTTAAAATTTATTACTTTCTCTATTTCTAAACAAGAGGGACATGATGGCCCTTAATCGCTTACCTGGTGACACAGGCTTTAAGTAGGCTAAAATCTGGCATCAAGTAATTAAGAGTTATTTACTTTAAAAATCTTTGGTGAAGATTGGACCATTAGTGTAGCCACTGGTTGATAACATTTTCTAGAATTTTACCAAGTAACCTACTGAATCCATATGACTCACTTCAAAACATATGTAAGATTTCATACTGGCAAACATGATGGTCAAGTTTGGTGAAGCCTGGGCCAACAATGTAGCCTCTTAAGTGTTTTCACAAGCTTTTTCTAAGATTTTTTTTAAACCTATTTATTTATAGTCGATTGGGAAACAAGTTCTTTTACTTATATTTAATCCCTCTCGACTGTCCACTTCCTGGGTAGAACCAGTACTCAGGTACTGAATACCCGGAGCAATGTGCAGTAAATAGTCTTGCTCAAGGACTAACGTCACGTGGTCAGTTTCGGGGTTCGAACCCGGGACCCTCCGATCCGGAGTCCAACGTCTTAACCACAGGACCACGAACGCTCATAAGATTTGACCTAGTTACGAACTCATCCAAGATTGCAGACAAACATTCTGACCAAGTTTGGCGAAGATTGGGCTATAAATGTTGTCTCTAGTGTGTTCACAAGCTTTTTTAAAGATTTGACCTAGTTACCTACTTTTTGACCCCACGTGACCCAGTTACGGACTCATCCAAGATTTCATGCATACAAACATTCTGACCAAGTTTAGTGAAGATTGGGCCATAAATGTGGTCTCTAGTGTTCTCATCCAAGATTTCATGTAGACAAACATTCTGACCAAGTTTGGTGAAGATTGGGATATAAATGTAAGAATTTCCTCTAATTCTGCGGATTTTCTTCCAAAAATCTATAGCATTCGTGTTGTGACTGCACGAATTGCAGAATTCTTCCAAATTTTGCCTCTTGGAGTCTAAGATGACCTTACTTGCGTCTCTGTGCATTGGACTATAAATGTGGTCTCTAGTGTGTTCACAAGTTTTTCCTAAAATTTGACCTCGTGACCTACTTTTTGACCCCAGGTGACCCAATAATGAACTCATCCAAGATTTCATGCAGACAAACATTCTGACCAAGTTTGATGAAGATTGGATAAAAATTGTGGCCTCTAGTGTGTTCACAAGGTAAATGTTGACGCCGGACGACGGACGAAGCGGTATCACAAAAGCTCCCCTTGAGCACGTTGTGCTCAGGTGAGCTAAAAAAAATTGATAGGGTCTGTAGTGACATGTATGAAAAATATCAATTTTACTCACACACAGATGACAATCATGGAATAGTGCAGTGGTTATGGACTTGTCCTGATGTTAACGGTCTCGAGAGATGGAATCCCATTGCAATCAATTTTTTTTTCTATGACTTTTTTCTTCTTTGTTTTTACATTAAATTTAACAAAGAAAACATTTAAACAGACAAAAAATATTGATCAATAACAAATGTTCACGCAGAGGATGTATTTTTACTTTTTAAATTTCTAAACACTAATGTACATATGACGGTTATACATGTTAATGAAGACATGTTTGTCCCTTTTGTAGGATTGTAGTTGTTACATATAAGTAGAATTATATACCAGAATTAAATTATTACAGTGATTTTAATGTTTAATCAGTTAGAAATGTCCTTTACTGTACGACTAGTCCCCAAAGGAGTACTTTCTAAAAACGTGTTTTGTTTTATAAATATTGAATTGTTTAAGGCGTTTTCACTTGTATTTGCATAAATATACTGTTGGTTTTATTTACAATGAAAGAACATTAAACGTTTTGCTTACTGTTAACAAAGTTTGTTTTTACACACATTACCTCAAACAAATAGCTAGTCGTTGTTTGCACTGATTGGGTCCTTTGTAACATGCCGCCCTATCAGATCTTCTTCCACAGCAAATAGTATACGACCAAACTGTTTCTTGTTTAAACTAAAGTAAAACAGAAACTCTTCTTCACTTAATTCTAACTCTTTCATTAAGTGGTGGTATGTAACAAAGGTTCCTCTGTTCTTGATAATATTACGTATCTACTATCTGTGTTTTCGTTTGTACTTGCGTGCATGAATATAAGCAAAACCACCAAAAAGAGTACGAAACTGCGACCATTCATCTAATGACATATTTTCTTTCCAACAAAATGGGCGAAACAATTGTTTTCACGCTAACCAGATGAATGGAATAGTGTGAACGTGAAAACTCGACGCCTCACGTTCAAGTTTTACGCTAACGCTAAACGTTTACGTCGCGCTCCCGTATGAATGGAATAAACGACAATAAAATTTCGTCTTATAAAACTGGAATTTTATACCCCGGAATCATTTTACGCTCCGACAGGATTCAACTAATTATGATCGGACAGTAACATCTGAAAAATATGTACATCAACTGATCGACTACTTCAGCGCTAACCAACAACTTTAATTACTTCTAAACAAATATAGTAAGCCGAAAATTCGTACTATGATACTCTTCAGATGCAACAGTAATCTTATCTGTAGAATCTGAATATTTGAAACATTGAAGTTCTGTCACAGAAAAAGGGGTATCTATTTATAGCCTAACGAAAGTTATTCTCTTAAATAAAATGGGAGTAATTCTATTTTTCAAGAGTTGATCAATTTTCGCTACACTAAATTGAACAGGAAAAGAATTGTTATAGAAGGATTTTGTGGCTACTTTGTGTTTAGCAATAATCCAGGGTTAAAGAATTATATATCAAGTTGCAAAACGAGAAAAGGAAGACATATTGCTAAGTTGGGAGTCATTTTATAATTTAGTGTTCTGCAGCTGTATGAAGCACCATGTGTAGCAACAGTACTTAAAAGTGGTATCCAACAGTTTTAATCGTCATTTTCTATCTGAGACTTCAATGTCTGTTGTTAGCAGGAATCCCATTGTTCTTATTTATTGATTTGAAAATAATGAACATTTACAAAGTGAACAGTGTACTAGAAGACGATGATAGTTTGACGATGTGTGGACAATTTGTTATATGTTTGCCCAAGTGTTAATAAACGCTTTTTTTTGATGTGCCGAAACTCCAAACTTCTTTGTTATTTTGTTTGTTCTACGATAATAACTGATAGTTGTATTTTGTCGGGTACAACATCTAATAAAGACTTCGCGGGAAATCAGTACTGTTTTGTTGAGAGTTTAAGTTGTAACTTCCATAAATACTCTACATCGAAATTACGCACAACACGTTCTCGAACAACCAACAAAAATCTAAATTCAGAAAATATTTATGCAAAGCTGTTAAGCATAATATCCGACTATACTGCCATGGCTGGTCGCTGAAAACCTGCGATGAGATAGCAATATATTTTTTTTTAATTATTTTCCACCAATATATGCAAACGACGATTGATAGGAAACGGAGCTACAAATGTAATCTACCTACATTTTATGTTCCAACTCGAATATATGACTATTTCGGCATATTCTTTAGGAAGAATTCGAACCAGTTTTCAACAACAAAGTTATGTTGCTTAAGGTGTATGTCTTTGCATTTGCAGACTTTCAGAGTCAGTTTAATAAAACCATTAAAACTATTAAACTTTTGTCCAGATATACACTTCAGAAAGCATCTCCGACATTTGAGAAACATTTTTTTCCGGAACCCGCCCCCCCCCCCCCCCAACTGGCCAGAAAAGTTCTGGATCCGGGACAGTGCATATCAGCACAAAGATATACGCACTGAACGCGCACGTATATACACATGAATACGTTCTGAACATGCGAGCATATAAAACAGAAATTAACGCCTTATACACGTACGTATATACATGTTAACACAGAGACAACGCTTTGCACACGCACGCGTATAAGCACCGAGACAAACGCCTTGTTCACCCAATTATTTTGGACAGACACACTCATTGTAATGCACGCATATCAGAACAAAGAAATACGTCTTTTAATCCACGCATGGCACTAGACATTTGTACCCAGAATCATGACATTTGTCCTCAGACACTTGACATTTGTCCTCAACCACTTGACATTTGTCCAAAGACATTTGTAGTTGTCCTCTCATACGCTTGCTGTTGTGCTCAGACACATGGAGATGTCCTTAGACATTTGACATCTGTTCTTAGACGCTCGCAGTTGTCCTCAGACACGAGACATTTATCGTCAGACACTTGATATTTGTCGTAAGACACTTGCAGTTGTTCTCAGACACTTGCAGTTGTCTTTAGACACTTGACATTTGTCGTCATACGATTGCAGTTGTTCTAAGACACTTGACATATGTAATCAATCACTTGCGGCTGACCTTAGACACTTGACATTGGGCCTCAGACACTTGCAGCTTTTCTCACACACTTGACATTCGTCCTCAGACACTTGACATCTGTCCACAGACAGTTGTTCTAAGACACTTGACATATGTCCTAAAACACTTGATATTTGTCCTCAGACACTTGCAGTTGTCCTCAAACATTTGGCATTTGTCCTCAGACATTCGCAGCTGTTCTCAGACACCTGATATTTGTCATCAGACACTCACAATTGTCCTCAGAGACTTGGCAATTGTCCCGCATATAACAAAAATTTGTCCTCGAACATTTGCAATTGTCATCAGGCACTTGCCATTTGTTCCCAGAAACTTGCATTTATACTAAGACATTTGACATTTTTCTTAAGACACTTGGCATTTTTCCATAAACAATTGTCCAATTGTGACATGCGTTCTCAAACCACTGACTTTTGTCCGCAGACACTTGACATTTGTCCGCAGACACTTGACATTTGTCCTTAGACAATTGCAGCTATCTTCAGAAACTTGTAGATGTCCGCAGACACTTGACATTTGTCAGCAGACATTTGAAATAAGTGTCCAGACACATGCAGTTCCGGGACACTTAACACTTGTCAATGGACACTTGGCATTTGTTTTCAGACACTTGACTTTTGTCCGCTTACACATGACATTTTTTCTAAGACAATCAACATTTGTCCTCAGACAATCGCAGTTATTCTCAGACACTGGCATTTGACCTCATACACTTGACGTTATTCCATAGACACTTGCACTTGTCCTAAGACACATGCCACTTGTTTCCGGACACGTGTGAATGTCCTCAGACATCTGACATCCTTAGACACATGCCACTTGTTTCCGGACACGTGTGAATGTCCTCAGACATCTGACATCCTTAGACACATGCCATGTCTCCTCAGTCACTTTCCGCTGTCATCAGACGACATTTGTCCTCAGACACTTGCATTTGTCCTCAGACACTTTACATTTCCCCCAATACAATTGACATTTGTCATCAGACATTTGGAGTTTGCCTCAAACACTTGACGTTTGTCCTTAGACACTTGAAGATGTCCTCAGACACTTGTAGTGGTCCTTCGACCCTTATCATATGTCCACAGACACTTGCAATTTGTGTCCGGACACATGGAGCTGACCCCGGACACTTGGCAATTGTCCTCAGACACCTGACATTTGTCCACAGACACTCGCTGATGTCTTCAGACACGCAACAATTGTCCTCAGACACTTGGCATGTGTCCTCAGACACCTGATATTTGTCCCAAACACTTGTCGTTGTCCTCAGACACTTATAGTCGCCATCAGACACTTGACATGTGTCCTCAGACACTTGCTGTGGACCTCAAACACTTAACACTCTTCCAGACAATTGTCTTTTGCCCCCTTACATCTAACATTTTTTCCTTAAACACTTTTACATTTGTCCTAAGACACCCACAGTTGTCCTCGGACATTTGCAATTGTCCTCGGAAACTTTAAATTTGTTATCAGACATTTGATATTTGTTCTCAGACACTTGACATTTATCCTCAGACGCTGGCAATTATCCTCAGATACCTAGGAGTTTTGACATTTGCCTTCAGAAACTTGTAGTTGTCATCGGAGTCTTGAAGTTTATATTTTCAGTACATAAAAATGCAGGAGTACACGTACTTTTAGCGTGAGTATTTTTCACCTAACGTAATTTAATTGTACAATAATTTATTAAAATATATTCCAATTCCTCAAAGGATCTTCAATATTATACTAAAAGTGCCAGCACAAATAGACACACATGTTATAATTTTAACGACATACATTTCACACCCCATGGCACACAGTTATTCATGTAAGCTAAGATCAGTCATACATAAGCCGGACATGGATTGCGTCGCTGCATGAAATACGGAAAAATAGTCACACCTTTTCCTCTCACTGTACATAGCAAATGGAAACACTGATATCATAATATCAATTTTGACACGACATATATCTAAAAAATAAATTGCAGTCATCCCCCCTCCCCACTTACCAGCATGTTGTTCCATATAGGTGGAAAGTTCACAAGTGATACTGTAGAGCACCATCCAGCCCGTGAACACCCACAGTATGTAGCGGATATAGGCCGGCACGTTGGCCGCCGTCAACAGGGTGCCGGAGAACAGGTTCAAAACTGGAACAAAGACAACTGCTACATAAGGATTATAACCCGCGACCTGCCTCGTGTGTTAATAAGTTATTGGCCGAGGAAGTAAAAAAAGTACCGAATAAATAGAGACTTTTATCAGACAGTAGTCTTAAAAGTACAACCCGATAACCATTTTCTAGC
This sequence comes from Sinonovacula constricta, assembly GCA_007844125.1. Taxonomy (NCBI): domain Eukaryota; kingdom Metazoa; phylum Mollusca; class Bivalvia; order Cardiida; family Solecurtidae; genus Sinonovacula; species Sinonovacula constricta. The sequence goes on along the minus strand of CM017568.1, from coordinate 47,867,923 downwards.
ATCGAAAAAATGAGATTTTTGTCATCCTGTGTCATTTGTTTACCGTGTTTAACCATCTTCAGAAAATGGATGTTGACAATGAAAAAAAACAACTTCAGCCAATATACATGTATACTTCAAGTTAATTAAAGTTGCTTCTCTTAGACCATAAAACTTCAAAATGACTATAAAAAGTAGTATCGATCGTTAATACATAAGAGCTAAAAATACATCACGACGCCATAAAAAAGTTCACTCATTTATGGCACGACGCTGTAACTTGCGTTGAATACCATTGACGTTGTCCGATATTCTGGGGTTAAATTAGATTCTCGCTTAATCAAAAGCATACTCAGCTTTGTTGGACCCGTTTTCCTACCTAAAATGTCACGTGTATGATGTATTCGTGACAAAGTGCAAATACATCACATAATTAGACGAACACGAAGCACGTCTAAGAAATATACGTTCCTCATGCAAAGTGAACAGTAACAAAGCCATTTGTCACATACTGGTAGGTAAGTTGCAGTTTCAACGAATATGAACCCCCCCCCCCACACACACACTCCGATTTTATACATGGGGCTGATTTACATTGTCGGTACTTAAGAGTCTACATCTAACAATTATCCGTCCGGTCCTCTGTTTGGTTGTCCAATGTCCTGGGTAAAGCGTGGAATAAAAAATCCATTGCGCACACTACATAAAAATTAACGATTACCACCTACATACATTTGTAGAAATCGTTATAACCTGTGTTTTTATTTAACCTAATGCAACATGAGGCAACGTGATCATCCATGCGTCTGTTTGGAATTTTGTTTGACGGTACCTTACGTTTTGAGTGTGTTTCAGTCATCAGATTGACGTTAGTACGTCGAGCGTCATCAACTTCCTAGCATACTTAGGTGAGTCGCTCCGGGTATTCCCGATTGCAAACCTCACGGTCAAGGTTATGTTACACATACGGTCATATGTATAATATGCTTACTTTGAGCTATTGTTTCTTTGTCTGGACGATATCTAATGTCTCCTTAATTTAACAAACTTTACATCTTAACATCTTAACAACAAGTGTTCTTGCTAAACATCCATGGTCAGAAGCCCTAAGGTGAACGTACTGTTTAAGTCCTGAGACAGCTTTTGATATTTTGCTATGTTCGCAATACATCAGGAGCCAGTTGATAATGACGCTAAAGTATTAGTAAAGCTTATTTCATCTGGTTTACTTAAACTTATTTCCTTTGATGGACATTGAACTTTGGTTCTTCAATTTCATCTTCACATGAACAGGATGCTACAACCATTTATTCGTCTCTGGTCATGTTTGTTCATGATTCAGAAAGTTAATTTTATTTGTGGTCAACCATTTTTGTGTTGTTTTTCAAATCGAAATAATACCATATTCCTTTTCTGAACACTATGTGGACATTTTTTTCGATGACGTCACTACTTTCGTCATAACGTATAGAAAGTATCAGCGCATGGACATTTTGTTTTCAAATAGATCGTTTTTCTTTTCGTTGCTTGCATTTGAGAAACTCGTCAGAAAGTGCGAGGTTAGAGCTCTGTAAAACCGGTTTAAGCACCCCAGTCGGTCCATATTGCCGACTGACCGTTCCAAGGCGGTAACTGTCGAGTTTGCTCTTTTCCTTAAATGACTCATCACAAATTTGTTCTTACTTTTCGCTTGGCTTGCATGTGAAATACCTTTGTTCTGTGTCTTTTCGGAGTTTGGTATATGTTGCAATACTCATAGGACTTTGTCATATATTCTTATTCATCACAAATTTGTTCTTACTTTTCGCTTGGCTTGCATGTGAAATACCTTAGTTCTGTCCCCCTTCGGAGTTTGGTATATGTTGCAATAGTCATGGGACTTTGTCATATATTATTATTGAATTAAAAGAATAGCCGATAATAACTACACCATGTTAAAAATCTTGTCCCCAGGTTGAGACATGAAAATGCTAAGGGTATAGGGAACTAATTTTACGAGTTATATCTTGGTGTTACGACCCGTCGCGCGAATACACGAATGTTAATTATATAATCCAAATTCTTTCACTTTAATAACATTGTCCTTTCCTTTAACGTGTTTGATTTCTAAATCAAACTTTTGTAAGAGCAGGCTCCACCTTAGTAACCTTTGTTTTTTTTTCTTTAACTTGTGTAAGAACTTACGAGGGTTGTGGTCACTGAATACAACAATAGGTTTAACTGAAGAAGTTAAATACACTTCAAAATGTTGTATAGCAAAAACAAGAGCAAGGCACTCTTTTTCAATTGTAGAATAATTTCTCTGATGTTTGTTTAACTTCTTTGAGAAATAGCACACGGGATGATCATTACCCTCACTATTTGATTGTAACAGAACAGCACCAGCACCGACGTCACTAGCATCAACAGCCATTAAAAAAACTTTTACCAAAGTCTAATGCTAAGAGAATTGGTGCGCTCTTGGGTACAACTTTCAATTTGTCGAATGCAGTTTGACATTGAAAACCCCATACAAATGATTTACCTTTTTTGAGAAGGTTTGTCAAAGGTTCTGCAATGTCAGAAAAGGTTTTACAAAATTTTCTGTAATAGCCTGCCATACCAAGAAATCGCATCAATTGCGTTTTACATGTAGGTATTGGAAACTCAGAAATAGCCATAACTTTTGCATCAATAGGTTTTACATGACCCTGTCCCACAACATGTCCTAAAAAGGTCAACGTAGCATGACAAAATTCACTTTTATCCAGGTTGATGGTTAGCTTTGCCTCACTCAATCTGTTTAAGAAAGATCGGATGATTTCCAGTTGTTCAGCAAACGTCTCAGAGTATATGATGACGTCGTCGATGTAGGCATCGCATCCGTTAAGTCCAGAAATGACAGTTAATGAGTTGTTGGAACGTTGCTGGTGAATTCTTCATGCCAAATGGCATAACCTTGTATTGGTACAGGCCTTCTGGTGTCACAAATGCAGACAATTCCTTTGCTCGGTCTGTAAGAGGTACTTGCCAGAATCCTTTCAGAAGATCGAACTTAGTAACAAATTTGGCTTTCCCAACTTTGTCAATACAATCACCCATCCTTGGTATGGGATATGAATCCGTCTTTGTGATGATATTGATCTTTCTGTAGTCAGTGTAAAGTGTATATGTTCCATCTGGTTTGGGCACAAGAGTACACGGTGAACTGTATTTGCTCTGACTAGGCGCAATAAAGTCATTGTCCAGTAAGAACTTTATTTCTTCTTTTAGATGTTGTTGTTTTGGTGGATTCATTCTGTATGGATGTTGTTTAACAGCAGCTTCACTTTCAACGATAACATCGTGTTGGATTTTATCAGTTCGTGTTGGAATGTCAGGAAATAAGTGTTGGAATTCACGAACAAGTTGTTTCAACTGTGCCTTTTGATCCAGTTCCAGATGAATGAATTTCCTTCCCATCAATGTTCCTCAGAATGTCCAAGTTATTCAGCTTAGCGGAACAATGATCCACTTTGGCTTCAATTTCACTGTCACTAACTAAATTATTAATGTCTAAATCAGGTGGAACAGAGTGAACAACTGACACAGGTTTACTAACATTTTGGCTATTTCTGTCAATGTACAATTTCAACATGTTAACATGACACATTTGTTTTTGTTTTCGCCTCCCGGGAGAGAGTATTATGTAATTGAGGTCACTGACTTTTTTCTCAATAATGTAAGGCCCAAAGTATCTAGCTTGTAATGGTTTTCCTGGGATTGGCAATGGTGCAAGCACCTGGTCACCTGGTTTGAAAGATCTAGTTTGAGTATTTGTATCATATTTAGCTTTCATTTTTCCCTGAGCCGCTTTGAGATTTGAACTTGCCAATTCACAAGGTTTTGATAACCTTTCTCGGAAATCAGATACATACTTCAACAAGTTCAATGGTGACTCATCATCAGACAGGAACTTCTCCTTCAGAACTTTTTACGGTCCACGAACAGAGTGACCAAACACAAGCTCAAATGGACTAAATCCAAGAGACTCCTGTATTGACTCCCTAACTGCAAACAAGAGCAATGGGATTCCATCATCCCAGCTTTTGTCAGTGTCAAAGCAATACGTACGAATAATGTTTTTCAATGTCTGGTGAAAGCTCTCTAAGGCACCTTGACTTTCTTGATGATAAGCAGATGACTATGTTGTTTGATTTCTAGCTCATGCATGACCTGCTGAAACAGACCAGACATGAAATTCGAACCTTTGTCCGATTGAACTGACTTAGGGAGGCCAACAAATGTGAAGAATTTGACAAGAGCCGTGACAATCGATTTTGACTGAATATTTCTTAAAGGTATTGCTTCAGGAAAACGTGTCGAAGCACACATGATGGTAAAGATATACTGATTTCCTGACTTTGTCTTAGGCAAAGGTCCAACGCAGTCTATAATAACCCGAGTAAACGGTTCCTCAAATGCAGGAATGGGCTGTAACGGAGCTTTGGGAATATTTTGATTTGGTTTACCAATCATTTGACAAATGTGACAAGAGTTGCAGTACTGAGACACGCCAGACTTAAGACCTGGCCAGAAGAAGTAGTTAAGGATCTTATTGTGGGTCTTTCTGATACCTAAATGACCAGACATAGGTGATGCATGAGCCAGACTTAAAATTTCTTGTCTATACTGACGGGGAACTACAATCTGATGGTTAACCGCCCAATCATCAACAACTGCAACATCTGGTGGTCTCCATTTTCTCATCAAAACACCATTCCGTACATAATAACCGACCTGCGTACATGAAATCTCATTCCCTGGTAAAACCTCGAAAAAGCAAGAAATGTCAGGATCACTATGTTGGTCCTGAACAAGTTGTGACCTTGATCTTTTATCATCAAATTTGTTATTGGATGAATGACCATCAGTTGAAAATGTTGACATATCAGAATGTGACGAATTACATGTTTAAGGGACGGGTCATTATCCTCGTTGTAAATCTGACCTATTAAAGTGTCAGCCAAGTCAACATTAGAAGTGACATTTTTGTCAACGGCGTTTTTATCCGAACTCTGGATAGCTTTGCTAGCTATAGAACGAGTAACTGCACAAAAAGGATAAAGATCAGGAATTTCCTGTTCAGCAGGATCAGGACGTTTGTCCATGATAGGTGTGTCAGTTACGAGTGGGTTTACCACGACCTTATCTTCAGCTAAATCGTTGCCTAGCAACAAACGGACACCCTCAAAAGGTAATGAAGATGTCAGACCGACAGACACTAAACCACTTACTAAAGTGGAAGACAAAACAATGTTATGGAGAGGAACAGTTAAAGAACCACACTCTACACCCTGAACAACAACACTAACTCCAGAGAAGGACTTCTCGGAAAACGGCAGAGTATCTTCCAAAATAAGAGATTGGGACGCCCCAGTGTCTCTTAATATCTTAATAGGGGTAGGCGGGCAAGAATCACCTGGAAGTGATACAAAAACAATTGACATAAATGGCTCATAAATATCCATAACAGTCAGAATTGGGTTTTGAAACCTCAATGGTATGAAAAGGCTCTTTTGCCTTTGGCAGGAAATCAGGTTTGTTAGCCTGATCAAAAGTGTCAACTTCGACACAAGTCTGTGGCCTTGGCTTGAAAGTGGTGAGGCCTGTTGGTTTGTGCCCACCACTAGACCGCTTCTCCTTTAATTTTAAACAGTCAGAAATGAGGTGACCAGTTTTCTTGCAATAATTGCAAGTAACATTGGATAAGGTATTTCGTTGTCTGTGTGAACTGAACTGACTTGAAAAGCCAGTAGAATTAATATTGTGTTTAACTAAGCATTTGCATGTAGACTTGAATTAGTATTTCTTGTAGTGCTAAGTGTAGATGTGAAGTTTGGTTTAGGAACAAATGAAACCTTGTGAGTCAAAGAATAGACATCAGCCAAACGAGCAGCTTCATCTAAAGTTTCAACTTGCTTTTCATCAATGAAGGTGTTAATGTCAGGTTGGATGCAGCGTTTAAACTCTTCAATAAGCATAAGCTGCCGTAATTTGCATGATCTTGTTCTATTCCTTTAGATGAACACCATCGGTCAAATAATTGTGTTTTTGTTCTAGCAAACTCAACATGTGTTTGATTAGTTTCTTTTTTACAATCCCTAAATTTTTGTCTATATGTCTCAGGGACTAGTTCGTAGCCTTTGAGGATGCAATCTTTGACAAGATCATAGTTAGAACACTGTTCAATGCTTAACTGTGTGTAGATTTCACGTGCTTTACCTAACAAAACAGTTTGCAGAAGTGAAGTCCAGTGCTCTTTTGGCCATTCCAAGTTGTCTGCAACTTTCTCAAAATATAAAAAGTATTTGCCAACATCCTTTTCTTGAAATGTAGGAACAAGTCTAATATTCTTTGACACATCAAATGCTTTATTTCGAATGGGTGTCTGATCTGCTCTTTCTAGTTTCTTGAATTCTAACTGAAACTGCCTGTCCCTTTCTCTTTCTTCCCTCTCTCTCTCTTCGCGTTCTCTTTCTCGTTCTCTCTCTTCTCGTTATCTTTCTCGTGCTCTCTCTTCTCGTTCTCGTTCTCTTTCTCTTTCTCGTTCTCTCTCTTCTTGTTCTCCTTCTCGTTCTCTCTCTGCTCGTTTTCTTTCTCGTTCTCTCTCTTCTCGTTCTCTTTCTCGTTCTCTCTCTTCTCGTTCTCTCTCTCTCTCTCTCTCTTCTCGTTCACGTTCTATATTCTTTTTTCCAACTTTGACCTTTGTAATTCTAGTCGCTCTTCTCTTTCCATTTTTAATTTCTCTAATTGCAATTGTCTGACACATCTTCGTTTACAAACGACATAAAGTCAGTCGAAAGTATGTTGTCATCAATCAAAGTTTGAATAAGCATGTTGCAATAAGCCTGTTTTCGCATTGATGCTTTAATTCCAGGAACATTATAATTAGCAGCGATGTTGAGCAAATCAGACTTTTTGGCCAAATTAAACTCCTCCTGAGCAGGCGACTTAATACAATTTTCCAAATTAAATGCCATGGTAGCTTGTTGCCGGTTTGTAGAAATATTTGTTCACAAAAAAATTAAATAAAAGAAATATCACACAAAAATAGCAGAGTTATCTTTTAATGTTTCAAATCCCGGACGAGCCCCCAATTTCTGTTACGACCCGTCGCGCAATATAAGTTTATATATAAAATGGCACGTTTACTAAACGACGAAATGATGTAAAAGAAGGAACAAGCCAGCAACAAACTAGTACAATAATGTTTTATTTAAATAAACAATTAAATCAATAGCGTAATAAAACAACAACAAATAAATGAGACAAAATTTCATAAATCAAAATAAAGACAACGGTAAACAACCCTTAACCTGACTAGCGCAACCTTAAACGCTGATGTACTATTGTACATAACACTTGGTAATAAGGAATATTAATCAAAGCATTCCTAAAATTATATTGTTATGGATAAATCCTCATATATTTGAGGTAAAATAAATATATAAAAGAATAAAATTTAAAGGACGGGATTTACAATTTCCATTTGCTATCATAATAGTTACCTGTTTTAAGAATCATATAACTAGCGATGCATACAACATGTGTGTGTGTGTGTGCGCGCGTGTGTGTGTGTGCGTTCGTGCACAGGTGCGCGGGTGTCTGGGTGTGTTTAACACAATGTTCAAGGAGTAAGAAATTTGAAATGTATACACTAGACAAAGCAGGCGCTTAGCTGCCAGTACTCTCCAGGTATGGGACGAATTGTACTCTTATTATACTTCAAATAAGAATTTCTCGGGTTCTCAGGACGATCACACCTTGGTATATCCTTCCAGGATATGTACCCCCGAATTGCAACATTTTGTTCGTCGATAAATACTTAACGTTTCATTATTTGTTAGACATACAATGGTTTCTGCATTTAGTTGACAAATAAACCATGTGTCATTGCTATTATGACGACGTACTAGTCATATTTGTATATGACGTACTAGTCATATTTGTATAGTCACGGGACTTACTAACATAAATCCGAGAGACAGTTCGAAACTTAACATTTTTGGTTTTTCTATTGCTTTATATCAATTCGACTTATTCTACTTGAATTATATCTGTGTTGTGATGTCTGAAAATGCAAGTTTCGTTGTCTCCAGATCATAACAATGTACTTGAAATCACGGTACAACAAATAACGTCTGCATAAAAGCACATGATTTACTTCTTGTATGAATAATTAGCGTGGACAAATTTAATACAAAATGTCATAACCAGAAAATTGACACTTGTGTTTCAGTAGCTCCTCTATTAAAAGTAAAGAAGTATGCGAAGATTAATTACTTTTTAATATTAAATTGCTGTAACATGAAATTTTACTTAAGTTATATCACGATGCCCAAATCTCCCTAGAAGCCACCAAGCACGATATAGACTCAATTATTCTTGATTTTCTTAATGCTTTATATTCAACTTATTCCACTTTCACCATTTGTCTGTTTCGATGACGCAATATATGCAATCAATGTTTTCTCCAAATCACGACATTTAGCTTGAATAAGAATATATGACAAAGTCCTATGAGCATTGCAACATATACCAAACTCCGAAAAGGCACAGAACAAAGGTATGAAGACACAATTATAAGAACGAGTCAGTATAAAACAAGTGATTTATTTCTTGTATAAACAAAAAGCGTCTATTTAACCTTACAAAAAAGGTCGTAACCAGAAAATTTGCGCTTGTGTTAGAGTAACTTCCCTGTTGGAAAAACAATATGTCATGATGAAACATAATTGGTGTTTTAATACTTTAATGTCGGTTACTTACATTTTACTTGAAATCTAGTTATATCTTGTTACCAAAACATCGCCAGAAGCTACCACGTATGCCTTAGAAAGACAAAAAATTCCGGGGAGCATGCCCCCGCCCTCCCCGCGGGCGACCTTGCGTACACATCATATCGTGCATAGCTACGCCCCTGCAATTGGCAATAACTCCAAGGTGAATACCAAACCGTTATTACTAAGCATCATCTATAACCTGTATAAAGGGACTTGAACAAAGGAAAATATAAACATGTGTTAATTAAAACAATTCTTACACTGACCTGTCCGATTAAGAGAATAGCAACACGTACTTTTCTCAATGAACAAAGGGCAATAAATCCGAGGACCACAATATACAATACAATTATACCTCCCACCCGATCTTTAATCCTTGAAGAATATACTCCTAAGCGGACATCTGTAACACACATCAGTATATGGACTTACCGGAGCAGATATAAGCCGCCCATCCGACTAGTGCATGCGCAGCATTAAACACAGGTCTGTTCTTTCCATCTGGGTGGGGCCTTAACAGCGCCATGATTGGCTGAAATTTACGCTGGCAATATTAGGACAGTTGGCATCACATTAAACAATTTAAAGAAAATACATTGTTCTGAACATGTACATGTGAATACAATAATTTAAATCTTAAAAAACAACAACAACCACATCAACTAACAAACTATGTTAACTGGAAATAAGAAAGATAAAAAAAACCCGTTTAAACATATGCCGATAATGCAACAAAGGCATGGAGCTTCACCAAACGGGCAATGAACCTCATTTGATACATACATTTCTGCAATTTCATTAAATAATTTAAGCCATCGTTTTATTTGAAACAAATTAAGAATGGTTATGGGATACTTTTTTAAGTAATGTGGTATAAAAATAAAGTAAATATTAAGTGTAACAAAAAGGGTGACTTTAATGCATAACATGCTGTATTCCTATACTTGCATAAACGATTGTTATTATCATTACATGAAGTAGTCAAATACATTTACTTCTATGGACCAATGGAACAATCTTGATACAGGAGTACTCAAGAAACATGTGTTCAAAATATCAAGGCTCTATATCTTGTAGTTTCCGACAAAAAGATTTTCTATAGAGCCTTATATGGAAAATGACCACGCCCCTGGCAGCCATGTTTTTTGACGGATCAGAAAAGAACATGTATACCAAAGAACATGTATACCAAATATCAAGGCTGCAGCTTCTGCAGATTCTGACAAGAAGATTTTCTAAGTGTTCTTATATAGCCATGGTCATGTTTTTTGACGGATCAAAAGTATTTAAACAAATAGTAGCTCCCTTGCCTACTTAGGCTTCTGAGAAAGTTTGGCTGAAATTAACCATGGGGTTTCATTTGAAAATGTTGAAGGACGCTTGACGCCGGACAGTGGGCTCACCCTGAGCTAATGCCATATTCTTATACTTACCATGACGATTGTCAAAATCTTACATGCCATATATTATACTTACATGGAAGACTGTCAATACATTACATGCCATATTACTATACTAACAATGACGATTGTCAATACATTACATGCCTTATTATTATACATACATTGACGATTGTCAATACATTACATGCCATATTACTATACTTACAATGACGATTGTCAATACATTACATGCCTTATTATTATACATACATTGACGATTGTCAATACATTACATGCCATATATTATACTTACAATGACGACTGTCAATACATTACATGCCATATATTATACTTACATTGACGATTGTCAATACATTATATGCCATATATTATACTTACATTGACGATTGTCAATACATTATATGCCAAATATTATACTTACAATGACGATTGTCAATACATTACATGCCATATATTATACTTACATTGACGATTGTCAATACATTACATGCCATATATTATACTTACATTGACAATTGTCAATACATAACATGCCATATTATTATACATACATTGACGATTGTCAATACATTACATGCCATATTATTATACTTACATTGACGATTGTCAATACAATACATGCCATATTATTACACTTACATTGATTATTGTCAATATATTACATGCCATATTACTATGAAAACATTGCCGATTGTCAATATTATAATATGCTATATTCATTCATTACATTGGTCATTACACAATAATTCTTATTCTTACATATATTTATACTCATACTTATTCTTAAAACCAGAACATGACTTATTATTACAGTTGTACTGACTATTTTCAATACCATAATATTTCTTTGTTATACATAACATTCACCATAATGTGACATGTTGCTATTAACAATTCTCAATATGATAACATGCTATGTTTTTTCTTACATCTTCATAAACAATCCATATATTTACACTGACGATTGTCAATACTACTGCATCTTATAATCTCATACTTACATTGACGATTGACAAAACCATCACGACTATGCCTACATTGGGATGGGATTTCTCAAACCAATTTCCACGGATCTGAAAAACGCAACAATGAAAAAGACGTAACACATTCCTGTGCAAAAACATGTCAGTAAATTAATTTTACGTCACACTCTGTTGATTGAAGATACATAGATCTCCCCATAGAAAGATATTTACAGCAAAAAATGCAGACATAAAGATCGTTACAGTCACGAACTTCCCTAAATAATCACGAGTTATATATCTTAAAGCTGTCAGGATAATAGATTCGCAGGTTTGGAAACAGAAAATAGAGGGCTTTAGTATGTTTAAGTTAAGTTGTAGTTTATATAAATGAGTGGATTAGTTTTCCCGACAGTAAAATCCAAGACCTACCAGAATGTTAACCCAAGCCACTATCTGTTTCTAGACCTGACAGGACCTTACCCCAAGCCACTATCAGTTCCTAAATATAGCAGGATCTTAACCTAAGACTCTTTCAGTTCCTAGACCTGACAGGATCTTACCCTAAGCCACTATCTGTTTCTAGACCTGACAGGATCTTACCCCAAGCCACTATCTGTTTCTAGACCTGACAGGATCTTACCCTAAGTCACTATCTGTTTCTAGACCAGGCAGGATCTTAACCCAAGCCACTATCTGTTTCTAGACCTGACAGGATCTTACCCCAAGCCACTATCAGTTTCTAGACCTGACAGGATCTTAACCCAAGCCACTATCTGTTTCTAGACCAGACAGGATCTTACCCTAAGTCACTATCTGTTTCTAGACCAGACAGGATCTTAACCCAAGCCACTATCTGTTTCTAGACCAGACAGGATCTTACCCTAAGTCACTATCTGTTTCTAGACCAGACAGGATCTTAACCCAAGCCACTATCTGTTTCTAGACCTGACAGGATCTTACCCCAAGCCACTATCAGTTTCTAGACCTGACAGGATCTTAACCCAAGCCACTATCTGTTTCTAGACCAGGCAGGATCTTACCCTAAGCCACTATCTGTTTCTAGACCTGACAGGATCTTACCCCAAGCCACTATCTGTTTCTAGACCTGACAGGATCTTACCCCAAGCCACTATCAGTTCCTAGACCAGGCAGGATCTTTACCCAAGCCACTATCCGTTCCTAAACATAGCAGGATCTTAACCTAAGACACTATCAGTTCCTAGACCTCTTAGGATCTTAACCCAAGACACTATCAGTTCCTAGACCTCTTAGGATCTTAACCTAAGACACTATCAGTTCCTAGACCTCGTAGGATCTTACCCCAAGCCACTATCAGTTCCTAGACCTGACAGGATCTTACCCTAAGCCACTATCAGATCCTAGACCAGGAAGGATCTTACCTCAAGCCACTATCAGTTCCTAAACATAGCAGGATTTTACCCTAAGCCACTATCAGTTCCTAGACCTCGTAGGATCTTAACCCAAGACACTATCAGTTCCTAGACATAGCAGGATCTTAACGCAAGACACTATCAGTTCCTATACCTCGTAGGATCTTAACCCAAGACACTATCAGTTCCTAGACCTCGTAGGATCTTAACCCAAGACACTATCAGTTCCTAGACAGAGTAGGATCTTAACCCAAGACACTATCAGTTCCTAGACATAGCAGGATCTTAACCCAAGACACTATCAGTTCCTAGACCTCGTAGGATCTTAACCAAAGACACTATCAGTTCCTAGACCTCGTAGGATCTTAACCCAAGACACTATCAGTTCCTAGACAGAGTAGGATCTTAACCCAAGACACTATCAGTTCCTAGACATAGCAGGATCTTAACCCAAGACACTATCAGTTCCTAGACCTGATAGGATCTTACCCTAAGCCAATATCATATCCTAGACCAGGCAGGATCTTACCCCAAGCCACTATCAGTTCCTAGACCAGGCAGGATCTTACCCTAAGCCACTATCAGTTCCTAGACCTGGCAGGATCTTACCCCAAGCCACTATCAGTTCCTAGACCAGGCAGGATCTTAACCTAAGTCACTATCAGTTCCTAGACCTGATAGGATCTTACCCTAAGCCAATATCATATCCTAGACCAGGCAGGATCTTACCCCAAGCCACTATCAGTTCCTAGACCAGGCAGGATCTTACCCTAAGCCACTATCAGTTCCTAGACCTGGCAGGATCTTACCCCAAGCCACTATCAGTTCCTAGACCAGGCAGGATCTTAACCTAAGTCACTATCAGTTCCTAGACCTGATAGGATCTTACCCTAAGCCAATATCATATCCTAGACCAGGCAGGATCTTACCCCAAGCCACTATCAGTTCCTAGACCAGGCAGGATCTTACCCTAAGCCACTATCCTATCCTAGACCAGGCAGGATCTTACCCTAAGTCACGATCATATCCTAGACCAGGCAGGATCTTACCCTAAGCCACTATCAGTTACTAGACCAGGCAGGATCTTACCCTAAGTCACTATCAGTTCCTAGACATAGCAGGATCTTAACCCAAGACACTATCAGTTCCTAGACCTCGTAGGATCTTAACGCAAGACACTATCAGTTCCTAGACCTCGTAGGATCTTAACCCAAGACTCTATCAGTTCCTAGACCTCGTAGGATCTTAACCCAAGACACTTTCAGTTCCTAGACCAGGCAGAATCTTATCCCAAGACACTATCAGTTCCTAGACCAGGCAGGATCTTAACCCAAGACACTATCAGTTCCTAGACCTCGTAGGATCTTAACGCAAGACACTATCAGTTCCTAGACCTCGTAGGATCTTAACCCAAGACACTATCAGTTCCTAGACCAGGCAGGATCTTAACCCAAGACACTATCAGTTCCTAGACATAGTAGGATCTTAACCCAAGACACTATCAGTTCCTAGACCAGGCAGAATCTTACCCTAAGCCACTATCAGTTCCTAGACCAGGCAGGATCTTAACCCAAGACACTATCAGTTCCTTGATCTCGTAGGATCTTAACTCAAGACACTATCAGTTACTAGACAGAGTAGGATCTTAACCCAAGACACTATCAGTTCCTAGACCAGGCAGGATATTACCCGAAGCCACTATCAGTTCCTAGACCTGGCAGGATCTTACCCTAAGCCAACATCAGTTCCTAGATATAGCAGGATCTTACCCTAAGCCACTATCAGTTCCTAGAACAGGCAGGATCCTAACACAAGACACTATCAGTTCCTAGACCTAACAGGATCTCACCCCAAGCCACTATCAGTTCCTAGAACAGGCAGGATCCTAACACAAGACACTATCAGTTCCTAGACCTAACAGGATCTTACCCTAAGCCACTATCAGTTCCTAGAACAGGCAGGATCCTAACACAAGACACTATCAGTTCCTAGACCAGGCAGAATCTTACCCCAAGCCACTATCAGTTCCTAGACCAGGCAGAATCTTACCCTAAGCCACTATCAGTTCCTAGACCAGGCAGGATCTTACCCTAAGCCACTATCAGTTCCTAGACCAGGCAGGATCTTCCCCTAAGCCACTATCAGTTCCTAGATATAGCAGGATCTTAACCCAAGACACTATCAGTTCCTAGACCTCGTAGGATCTTAACGCAAGACACTATCAGTTCCTAGACCTCGTAGGATCTTAACCCAAGACACTATCAGTTCCTAGACCTCGTAGGATCTTAACCCAAGACACTTTCAGTTCCTAGACCAGGCAGGATCTTACCCCAAGCCACTATCAGTTCCTAGACCAGGCAGGATCTTACCCTAAGCCACTATCATATCCTAGACCAGGCAGGATCTTACCCTAAGCCACTATCATATCCTAGACCTGATAGGATCTTACCCTAAGCCAATATCATATCCTAGACCAGGCAGGATCTTACCCTAAGCCACTATCAGTTCCTAGACCAGACAGGATCTTACCCTAAGCCACTATCAGTTCCTAGACCTGGCAGGATCTTACCCTAAGCCAACATCAGTTCCTAGATATAGCAGGATCTTACCCTAAGCCACTATCAGTTCCTAGACCAGGCAGGATGCTAACACAAGACACTATCAGTTCCTAGACCTAACAGGATCTTACCCTAAGCCACTATCAGTTCCTAGACCAGACAGGATCTTACCCTAAGCCACTATCATATCCTAGACCAGGCAGGACGCTATCACCACCTCGACGTAGCTGAATCCTAACCCTAACTCTATCTCTTCCTCGACCTAGCTGAATCCTACCCCATACACTATCACTTCCTCGACCTTGCTGAATCCTACCCCTTACACTATCCCTTCCTCGACCTAGCAGGATCCTAATACTAACACTATCACTTCCTCGGCCTAGCTGTATCCTAACCCGTACACTATCACTTCCTCGACCTAGCTGAATCATAACCCTAACAAGATCACTTCATCGACCTAGCTGAATCTTAATCCATACACGCTGACTTCCTCGACCTAGCTGAATCCTAACCCGTACACTATCACCTCCTCGACCTAGCTGAATCCTAACCCTTACACGGTCACTTCCTCGACCTAGCTGAATCCTAACCCGTACACTATCACTTCCTCGACCTAGCTCTATCCAAACCCTACCCCTATCACTTTCTCGACCTAGCAGGATCCTAATACTAACACTATCACTTCCTCGACCTAGCTGAATCCTAACCCGTACACTATCACCTCCTCGACCTAGCTGAATCCTAACCCTTACACGGTCACTTCCTCGACCTAGCTGAACCCTAACCCGTACACTATCACTTCCTCGACCTAGCTGAATCATAACCCTAACAAGATCACTTCATCGACCTAGCTGAATCTTAATCCATACAAGCTCACTTCCTCGTCCTAGCTGAATCCTAACCCGTACACTATCACCTCCTCGACCTAGCTGAATCCTAACCCTAACACGGTCACTTCCTTGACCTAGCTGAATCCTAATATTAACACCATCACTTCCTTGACCTAGCTGAATTCTAACCTTAACACGATCATTCCTCGACCTAGCTGAATCATAATCCATACACTATCACCTCCTCGACCTAGCTGAATCCTACCCCTTACACTATCACTTCCTCGACCTAACTGAATCCTACCCCTTACACTATCACTTCCTCGACCTAGCTGAATCCTACCCCTTACACTATCACTTCCTCGACCTAGCTAAATCTTACCCCTTTCACTATCACTTCCTCGACCTAGATGAATCCTAACCCTAACTCTATCACTTCCTCGACCTAGCAGGATCCTAATACTAACACTATCTCTTCCTCGACCTAGCTGAATCCTAACCCTACCCCTATCACTTCCTTGACCTAGCTGGATCCTAACCCATACACTATCACTTCCTCGACCTAGCTAAATCCTAACCCGTACACTATCACCTCCTCGACCTAGCTGAATCCTAACCCTAACACGGTCACTTCCTTGACCTAGCTGAATCCTAATATTAACACCATCACTTCCTTGACCTAGCTGAATTCTAACCTTAACACGATCATTCCTCGACCTAGCTGAATCATAATCCATACACTATCACCTCCTCGACCTAGCTGAATCCTACCCCTTACACTATCACTTCCTCGACCTAACTGAATCCTACCCCTTACACTATCACTTCCTCGACCTAGCTGAATCCTACCCCTTACACTATCACTTCCTCGACCTAGCTAAATCTTACCCCTTTCACTATCACTTCCTCGACCTAGATGAATCCTAACCCTAACTCTATCACTTCCTCGACCTAGCAGGATCCTAATACTAACACTATCTCTTCCTCGACCTAGCTGAATCCTAACCCGTACACTATCACTTCCTCGACCTAGCTGGATCCTAACCCCTACACTATCACTTCCTCGACCTAGCTGGATCCTAACCCCTACACTATCACTTCCTCGACCTAGCTGGATCCTAACCCCTACACTATCACTTCCTCGACCTAGCTGGATCCTAACCCATACACTATCTCTTCCTCGACCTAGCTGAATCCTAACCCGTACACTATCACTTCCTCGACCTAGCTGGATCCTTACCCCTACACTATCACTTCCTCGACCTAGCTGGGTCCTAACCCCTACACTATCACTTCCTTGACCTAGCTGGATCCTAACCCCTACACTATCACTTCCTCGACCTAGCTGAATCCTATCCCTTACACTATCACTTCCTTGACCTAGCAGGATCCTAACCTATACACTATCACTTCCTCGACCTAGCTGAATCCTACCCCTTACACTATCACTTCCTTGACCTAGCAGGATCCTATCCCTTACACTATCACTTCCTCGACCTAGCTGAATCCTACCCCTTACACTATCACTTCCTTGACCTAGCAGGATCCTAACCCATACACTATCACTTCCTCGACCTAGCTGAATCCTACCCCTTACACTATCACTTCCTTGACCTAGCAGGATCCTATCCCTTACACTATCACTTCCTTGACCTAGCTGAATCCTATCCCTTACACTATCACTTCCTCGACCTAGCTGAATCCTACCCCTTACACTATCACTTCCTTGACCTAGCAGGATCCTAACCCATACACTATCACTTCCTCGACCTAGCTGAATCCTACCCCTTACACTATCACTTCCTTGACCTAGCAGGATCCTAACCCCTACACTATCACTTCCTTGACCTAGCAGGATCCTACCCCTTACACTATCACTTCCTTGACCTAGCTGAATCCTACCCCTTACACTATCACTTCCTCGACCTAGCTAGATCCTAACCCCTACACTATCACTTCCTCGACCTAGCTGGATCCTAACCCCTACACTATCACTTCCTCGACCTAGCTGGATCCTAACCCCTACACTATCACTTCCTCGACCTAGCTGAATCCTACCCCTTACACTATCACTTCCTTGACCTAGCTGGATCCTAACCCCTACACTATCACTTCCTCGACCTAGCTGAATCCTATCCCTTACACTATCACTTCCTTGACCTAGCAGGATCCTAACCCATACACTATCACTTCCTCGACCTAGCTGAATCCTACCCCTTACACTATCACTTCCTTGACCTAGCAGGATCCTAACCCATACACTATCACTTCCTCGACCTAGCTGAATCCTACCCCTTACACTATCACTTCCTTGACCTAGCAGGATCCTAACCCATACACTATCACTTCCTCGACCTAGCTGAATCCTAACCCGTACACTATCACTTCCTTGACCTAGCAGGATCCTAACCCCTACACTATCACTTCCTTGACCTAGCTGGATCCTAACCCCTACACTATCACTTCCTCGACCTAGCTGAATCCTAACCCATACACTATCACTTCCTCGACCTAGCTGAATCCTAACCCATACACTATCACTTCCTCGACCTAGCTGAATCCTAACCCGTACACTATCACTTCCTCGACCTAGCTGAATCCTACCCCTTACACTATCACTTCCTTGACCTAGCAGGATCCTAACCCATACACTATCACTTCCTCGACCTAGCTGAATCCTAACCCATACACTATCACTTTCTTGACCTAGCTGGATCCTAACCCTAACACTATCACTTTCTTGACCTAGCTGTATCCTAACGCGTACACTATCACTTCCTCGACCTAGATGAATCCTAACCCTAACTTTATCACTTCCTCGACCTAGCAGGATCCTAATACTTACACTATTACTTCCTCGGTCTAGCTAAATCCTAACCCGTACACTATCACTTCCTCGACCTAGCTGAGTCCTAACCCCTAACACGATCACTTCCTCGACCTAGCTGAATCTTAATCCATACACGATCACTTCATTGACCTAGCTGAATCCTAACCCGTAGACTATCACTTCCTCGACCTAGCTGAATCCTAACCCTAACACGGTCACCTCCTCGACCTACCTGAATCCTTCCCCTTACGCTATCACTTCCTCGACGTAGCTGAATCCTAACCCTAACTCTATCTCTTCCTCGACCTAGCTGATTCCTACCCCATACACTATTACTTCCTCGACCTTGCTGAATCCTACCCCTTACACTATCACTTCCTCGACCTAGCTGAATCCTAACCCGTACACTATCACTTCCTCGACCTAGCTGAATCCTAACGCGTACACTATCACTTCCTCGACCTAGCTGAATCCTTACCCTAACTATATTACTTCCTCGACCTAGCTGAATCCTACCCCATACACTATCACTTCCTCGACCTAGCTGTATCCTACCCCTTACACTATCACTTCCTCGACCTAGCTGAATCCTACCCCTTACTCTATCACTTCCTCGCCTAGCTGAATCCTAACCCTAACTCTATCCCTTCCTCGACCTAGCTGGATCCTAACCCTTACACTATCACTTCCTCGACCTAGCTCAATCCTATCCCTTACTCTATCACTTCCTCGACCTAGGAGTATCCAAATGCGAGCCCCTATCAGTTCCTCGGCCTATCAGGATTCGAACCCGAACCACTATCAACTTCTTGAGATAGGAGTATCTTTAACTCAGAGTATTTTTACTCAGTCATTAACATTTCCTCGACCTAGCACGGTCTCAACCCCAAATCCCCAAGAGTTCCTAGATCTAGCAGAATCTTAACCATTATCACTAGCAGTTCTTCGACCTAGTAGGATTATTAAACCACAATGAAAGTTTTGATGTTGGCACCATTTTAGGACATTGAACCTGATAGATAGAACGATCCTAATTTATCGGGGTCTTTGTAACAAGATGTTAAATATTGCATCTGTGAAATTGCGAAATTATCGATTTAACGTAAGACCCCTAAATGTAACTTCATGAGGGTGATAAATATTTCTTCTTAGAGGTGACTTTTAGGCCGGTTGGACCGCTCATCGTTTTCGTGTATTGTTTTAAATTACGGTGTTTATCGTTCAGACAAGTCACGAGGATGAAATTTTACCTTGTGTACCTTTTATATCCATGACAACATAGCAACATAACAGAAATAATAACATTAGGTAAGCTGTTGAGGAATATATAAATTAATAAAAGCTATATATTACAACCGATAAAAATGTGTTATATAGGGATTAATAAACGATAAACACTATGTTGTAAAACCGTACATACAATATGTATACCTGCATAGCTGCGCCTTAATTATCTTTCTTTTCTAATATATGTAGTAAAAATAACTGTTTAATGAGTGGCTTATTTAATGGGTATACAATGACACTTACATCTGCATACCCCTGGACGTGTATGAATATAACAGCGAAGGCCCCAGCTGTCAGGAGGAACACCATTATCATACATAATCGGTGGACCTGGAACAAACACCATTGTTGTTCATGATTATAGATCATGTCAACATATTGTAGGAAATTAATAAATTATTAGTCTACAACCGAATGAAACACATTGCCAAACACAGATGGAAATGAGAAGGTGAAAGAAGCAACACCGCATGTTCCATTAAGTATAGAGTTTGGGAGATTAGGAACCTTTCGAGCTAAATCAATTATTTTTATATTTTGTTTTCTGTCATAACCTTTTCTTGAATCTCAAAGATTCTTACTAAGCTTTCTTTCAAAAGAATGACAAGGGTGAAAGGTATACCGCCATAAGGGATCTGCTATTAAAACAACTTGACTTAACTTCATGCGAGGATGTAAAGTAACCCACCACACAAAGTAACCCTCCAGACAACAATTAAAATTAGATGACAAGATCGTGTGTGGGGGTGGATGGGGGTAAAGTGACCCCACCTCTAGAAAACTGCTTTCAGATCACTTAAAATCGTGTGTGTATGTGTGTGTGTGTCTGTTAACGTGACCCATCTCTAGACAACTGCCTTTATATGACTTAAGATCGAGTGTATATGTGTGTGTGTGTGTGTGTGTATGTGTGTGTGTGTGTGCGGGTTGGGAGAGGGTGAGGGGGAGTTAACGTGTTAACGTGACCCACCTTTAGACAACTTATATTAGATGACCCACTTCTAGACAACGGTTCTTAGATAACTTAAGATAGTGTGAAGGGAAGACGTGACCTACCACTAGAAAACTGTTATTTGATTACTTAAGATAGGGTAATTAATTGTTTGCGATCGTGTGAGGGAGAAAAGTGACCCCTCTCTGCTACTACTCGACGTACGACAAACCAGCGCCTTTGGCCACACCAATTCATGGAGTCTTTCATCCACACTGGCTTGTAGAAGCGAGCCATTGTGATGCCGATGGAGGCAAACAACATCCACGCAAGCACCATCAGTATCCCTGCAAACAGTAACTTTTATCGTGAGACAAAAACTCAATAATGTAGTGAAATTATACTAAGAAAAGGTTTATTTATAACACATTCTGAGAAAATCACTGTACACTTGTTTATGGTTTAGCGGTTCATCATGGTGTGGCTGTATAGTCTGAGTTTGCAGATTTTTGTAAAAGCTATGTATCTTTGTTACTTCTAGGCAACTTAGTTTGGCGTACAGTTTTCGGTGTTTTATTTTGAAATAATCAAAACGAAGCAACCTGAAGTTGACCAGATATACTTTGCGGAACATATGTACATCATAAAACAATAAGAACTGTAAATCAATAAAACTCCAGCTGACGGTAAATATTAATTCTTTTGATACCAATAGATGTACACATATGTTTGTTTCCAGTATCCGAATTTTTCCGACTTTAAAACCAAATGACAACAAAATGTAGTGTGTCTTTATTAAGCACCCTTTTTTACAGCGGATCTATGATAGCGATTGGCTCGCAGAAGATGGAGACTATCTTAAAACATTATGTGCTGTCAAATGCTTTGCAGAGCGTGCTTTACATGTCAGTAAAACAGTTTTGTGTCTTGCCAAGGAATTATACCTGTCACAGCAAGAAGCAATGTTTTGATGTTTTGGTGTTAATATCCGTGTAGAATGTAAATAAAGTATTTTAATATTTCTAATTTAAACTACTAATTGACATCTTCTGGCAATTATTGCCTACAATGTTCTACTGATAAACACTTGGGTTTATTGTGACATCTTCTGGCAATTATTGCCTACAATGTTCTACTGATAAACACTTGGGTTTATTGTGACATCTTCTGGCAATTATTGCCTACAATGTTCTACTGATAAACACTTGGGTTTATTGTGACATCTTCTGGCAATTATTGCCTACAATGTTCTACTGATAAACACTTGGGTTTATTGACATCTTCTGGCAATTATTGCCTACAATGTTCTACTGATAAACACTTGGGTTTATTGACATCTTCTGGCAATTATTGCCTACAATGTTCTACTGATAAACATTTGGGTTTATTGACATCTTCTGGCAATTATTGCCTACAATGTTCTACTGATAAACACTTGGGTTTATTGACATCTTCTGGCAATTATTGCCTACAATGTTCTACTAATAAACACTTGGGTTTATTGGCATCATCTGGCAATTATTGCCTACAATGTTCTACTGATAAACACTTGGGTTTATTGGCATCATCTGGCAATTATTGCCTACAATGTTCTACTGATAAACACTTGGGTTTATTGACATCTTCTGGGAATTATTGCCTACAATGTTCTACTGATAAACACTTGGGTTTATTGGCATTTTTTTATGATACCATCATCACCATCACCACCTTCATCTTCTTAAGAAAGGAAAACCATTAACAGCATAAACAGAACATTACATATTATTTATTGCAAAATTAGATTCAAGAATACCCTATATACATTAGTCGATGATTGATTATAAGTTATGTTATGGCGCAATAAAATGTCAAAGCAGAGCATCAACGTCGTCGGAAAAAAAAGCATACAAAGCATAGTAGCATTGCGCCATAAATCTTGACAGCATACCACACATAGTTATTTATAGAAAGGATTTTTCTTTTAGCAATTTATCACCAAAAAATAAGAACCAATTAGTTAAAATTATCGAAAACTTGAATACTGAAAAAATATGAAACATGTTTCTATCAAAGTAGTTGTACAGAAAGATGTAAAAAAGTGCTGTCTGTCCAAATCTTGTACAGCATTAATTGTTGTTACACTCGCTGTGAGGTTTCATTGCGCGTTATGCCTCCAAAAGCTTTTAATTGCGTTGTGAATGAGGACAGAATTGCTGATTGGTTGAAAAACAAACAATACCTATTCTACTGGATGTTAAACCAAAAATAGAACACAACATGAAAAAGAAGAACGTGTCTTCAAACAGTGTCAAATGAGAAACGAGAAGAATGAGTCTCTTATTACTGCTTTGACTTGTTCTGATTACTAGTATATTCTATATTGGTACTATTGTGCTTCCTTGTTCTGATTACTAGTATATTCTATATTGGTACTGCTGTGCTTCCTTGTTCTGATTACTAGTATATTCTATATTGGTACTGCTGTGCTTGTGCTTCCTTGTTCTGATTACTAGTATATTCTATATTGGTACTGCTGTGCTTCCTTGTTCTGATTACTAGTATATTCTATATTGGTACTGCTGTGCTTCCTTGTTCTGATTACTAGTATATTCTATATTGGTACTGCTGTGCTTCCTTGTTCTGATTACTAGTATATTCTATATTGGTACTGCTGTGCTTCCTTGTTCTGATTACTAGTATATTCTATATTGGTACTGCTGTGCTTCCTTGTTCTGATTACTAGTATATTTTATATTGGTACTGCTGTGCTTCCTTGTTCTGATTACTAGTATATTCTATATTGGTACTGCTGTGCTTCCTTGTTCTGATTACTAGTATATTCTATATTGGTACTGCTGTGCTTCCTTGTTCTGATTACTAGTATATTCTATATTGGTACTGCTGTGCTTCCTTGTTCTGATTACTAGTATATTCTATATTGGTACTGCTGTGCTTCCTTGTTCTGATTACTAGTATATTCTATATTGGTACTGCTGTGCTTCCTTGTTCTGATTACTAGTATATTTTATATTGGTACTGCTGTGCTTCCTTGTTCTGATTACTAGTATATTCTATATTGGTACTGCTGTGCTTCCTTGTTCTGATTACTAGTATATTCTATATTGGTACTGCTGTGCTTCCTTGTTCTGATTACTAGTATATTCTATATTGGTACTGCTGTGCTTCCTTGTTCTGATTACTAGTATATTTTATATTGGTACTGCTGTGCTTCCTTGTTCTGATTACTAGTATATTCTATATTGGTACTGCTGTGCTTCCTTGTTCTGATTACTAGTATATTCTATATTGGTACTGCTATTGGTACTGTTGTGCTTCCTTGTTCTGATTACTAGTATATTCTATATTGGAACTGTTGTGCTTCCTTGTTCTGATTACTAGTATATTCTATATTGGTACTGCTGTGCTTCCTTGTTCTGATTACTAGTATATTCTATATTGGTACTGCTGTGCTTCCTTGTTCTGATTACTAGTATATTTTATATTGGTACTGCTGTGCTTCCTTGTTCTGATTACTAGTATATTCTATATTGGTACTGCTGTGCTTCCTTGTTCTGATTACTAGTATATTCTATATTGGTACTGCTATTGGTACTGTTGTGCTTCCTTGTTCTGATTACTAGTATATTCTATATTGGAACTGTTGTGCTTCCTTGTTCTGATTACTAGTATATTCTATATTGGTACTGTTGTGCTTCCTTGTTCTGATTACTTGTATATTCTATATTGGTACTGCTGTGCTTCCTTGTTCTGATTACTAGTATATTCTATATTGGTACTGCTGTGCTTCCTTGTTCTGATTACTAGTATATTCTATATTGGTACTGCTGTTCCCTCACAGGGAACTTTACCCCCCCCCCCCCACAACCTACAGCCGAAAATTTGTTATAAAAAGCTTTCAAACATCCACGCCACTTATCACAATATTGCATATATGTATGTGGCTACTGAGAGGTACCGTGTATTCGTATCAACATCCGGTCAACCGACACCGCCCCGATGTCTTGGGTGCTCTGAAAGTCCGCCGTCTGACGAGAAACCGTCGGTACCGACGTATGCTGCATCTTGTAACCTGATCATTGGATTAAAATAAGGAAATGATGTATATTTTTGTTTTTATATTGGATTAAAGGTGATATCCGACAGCTGACTCTTGCCTCAGTCTAAATAAAGACAGTTTCGAACACTGCTCCAATTGTCAAAAAGTACAAGTCGTGAAATATTCCCTCAAATTTTTATTATTTCTAAATCTATTAATAAACACGATGGTGATTTCTGCTAGAAAGATGCCGACATCAAAGAGAATTACCCTGATGAAGATATAACGTGATCGTAAAAGAAAGTAGTCACATGTTTTTCTTAGTTTTAAAATAGTAACCTTTGCAGAGTGGCTCAGATAGGTAATACCTGTTTGCAATGACGAGTGGGGATTTATGCTTCACAGTTCACTGATCTTAGGTAAAATGACGTACATGGAAAAGATCTTTGATCCAAACTGTCGGATACCACTTTTAACAAAAAAAATCAAAGTGATGTATATGACACGTTAGTATTTCAATTATACGGCAATCACATATTGCTATTGACATTTCTTTATGGTAAGTCCTAGTGTAATGTACCAGACAGTCAATAAAACCGTACACACCTTCCGTTTGTATCACTGTATCACGAATGAGAGCCACTATCTCCCTGACCTCACTCAGCGAGGTGCCGTTTACCTTTAGTTTGAGTGAGACGCACTATTTCCATGACCAACCTCCACCCGTACACAGGACTCGTTTACTTTCAGCACGACTGAGACCCACTATCTCCATGACCAACCCCCAACCGTACCAAGCACAACAGAGATTCACTCTCTCCATGACCAACCTCCACCCGTACACAGGTCTCGTTTACTTTCAGCACGACTGAGACCCACTATCTCCATGACCAACCCCCAACCGTACCAAGCACGACAGAGACCCACTATCTCCATGACCTACCTCCAACCGTATACAGGTCTCGTTTAACTGTGTCATGAGTGAGACCCACTGTGTCCATGACATATCTACCACCATATACAAGTCTCGTTTAACTGTGTCATGAATGAGACCCACTGTGTCCATGACATATCTACCACCATATACAGGTCTCGTTTAACTGTGTCATGAATGAGACCCACTGTGTCCATGACCTATCTACCACCATATACAGGAAGTTTAACTGTGTCATGACTGAGACCCACTGTGTCCGTGACCTATCTACCACCGTATACAGGTCTCGTTTATTTGTATCCTGAATGAGACCCACTGTGTCCATGACCTATCTACTACCGTATACAGGTCTCGTTTAACTGTGTCATGAATGAGACCCACTATGTCCATGACCTATCTACCACCGTATACAGGAAGTTTAACTGTGTCATGAATGAGACCCACTGTGTCCATGACCTATCTACCACCATATACAGAATGTTTAACTGTGTCATGAATGAGACCCACTGTGTCCATGACATATCTACCACCGTATACAGGAAATTTAACTGTGTCATGAATGAGACCCACTGTGTCCATAACCTATCTACCACCGTATACAGGAAGTTTAACTGTGTCATGAATGAGACCCACTGTGTCCATGACCTATCTACCACCGTATACAGGAAGTTTAACTGTGTCATGCATGAGACCCACTGTGTCCATGACATATCTACCACCGTATACAGGAAGTTTAACTGTGTCATGAATGAGACTCACTGTGTCCATGACCTATCTACCACCGTATACAGGAAGTTTAACTGTATCCTGAATGAGACCCACTGTATCCATGACCTATCTACCACCGTATACAGGAAGTTAAACTGTGTCATGAATGAGACCCACTGTGTCCATGACCTATCTACCACCGTATACAGGAAGTTTAACTGTGTCATGAATGAGACCCACTGTGTCCTATACAGGTCTCGTTTAACTGTGTCATGAATGAGACCCACTGTGTCAATGACCTACTTACCACCGTATACAGGAAGTTTAACTGTGTCATGAATGAGACCCACTGTGTCCATGACATATCTACTACTGTAAACAGGTCTCGTTTAACTGTGTCATGAATGACACCTACTGTGTCCATGACATATCTACTACCATATACAGGTCTCGTTTAACTGTGTCATGAATGACACCCACTGTGTCCATGACATATCTACCACCATATACAGGTCTCGTTTAACTGTGTCATGAATGAGACCCACTGTGTCCATGACATATCTACTACTGTATATAGGTCTCGTTAAACTGTGTCATGAATGACACCCACTGTGTCCATGACATATCTACCACCATATACAGGTCTCGTTTAACTGTGTCATAAATGAGACCCACTGTGTCCATGACATATCTACCACCGTATACAGGTCTCGATTAACTGTGTCATGAATGAGACCCACCGTGTCCATGACATATCTACCACCATATACAGGTCTCGATTAACTGTGTCATGAATGAGACCCACCGTGTCCATGACCTATCTACCACCGTATACAGGAAGTTTAACTGTGTCATGAATGAGACCCACTGTGTCCATGACCTATCTACCACCATATACAGGAAGTTTAACTGTGTCATGAATGAGACCCACTGTGTCCATGACCTATCTACCACCATATACAGGAAGTTTAACTGTGTCATGAATGAGACCCACTGTGTCCATGACCTATCTACCACCGTATACAGGAAGTTTAACTGTGTCATGAATGAGACCCACTGTGTCCATGACCTATCTACCACCATATACAGGAAGTTTAACTGTGTCATGAATGAGACCCACTGTGTCCATGACCTACCTCCAACCGTATACAGGAAGTTTAACTGTGTCATGAATGAGACCCACTGTGTCCATGACCTATCTACCACCGTATACAGGTCTCGTTTAACTGTGTCATGAATGAGACCCACTGTGTCCATGACCTATCTACCACCGTATACAGGAAGTTTAACTGTGTCATGAATGAGACCCACTCTGTCCATGACCTATCTACCACCGTATACAGGATGTTTAACTGTGTCATGAATGAGACCCACTGTGTCCATAACCTATCTACCACCGTATACAGGAAGTTTAACTGTGTCATGAATGAGACCCACTGTGTCCATGACTTATCTACCACCGTATACAGGAAGTTTAACTGTACCCTGAATGAGACCCACTGTGTCCATGACCTATCTACCACCGTATACAGGAAGTAAAACTGTGTCATGAATGAGACCCACTGTGTCCATGACCTATCTACCACCGTATACAGGATGTTTAACTGTGTCATGAATGAGACCCACTGTGTCTATGACCTATCTACCACCGTATACAGGAAGTTTAACTGTGTCATGAATGAGACCCACTGTGTCCATGACCTATCTACCACCGTATACAGGATGTTTAACTGTGTCATGAATGAGACCCACTGTGTCCATGACATATATACCACCGTATACAGGAAGTTTAACTGTGTCATGAATGAGACCCACTGTGTCCATGACCTATCTACCACCGTATACAGGAAGTTTAACTGTATCCTGAATGAGACCCACTGTGTCCATGACCTATCTACCACCGTATACAGGAAGTTTAACTGTGTCATAAATGAGACCCACTGTGTCCATGACATATCTACCACCGTATACAGGAAGTTTAACTGTATCCTGAATGAGACCCACTGTGTCCATGACCTATCTACCACCGTATACAGGAAGTTTAACTGTGTCATGAATGAGACCCACTGTGTCCATGACCTATCTACCACCGTATACAGGAAGTTTAACTGTGTCATGAATGAGACCCACTGTGTCCATGACCTATCTACCACCGTATACAGGAAGTTTAACTGTATCCTGAATGAGACCCACTGCCTCCATGTACACAGGTAAGTTTCGTTTAACTGTATTATGATTGTGACCCACTATCTTCAGAACCTACCTCCAACCGCATTCCCACTGGCAAACAATAGCGTCCAGTCCTTGTTCATACTGAAGTAGGTTGATGCAGATACAGCGGCACGCTTCTTGCGACCTTGACTTTGACCTGCGGCTGCAAGGTCGTAGGTTTTCATCCGCGTCATGTCACATCGCAGTACACCGTTCTCATGACTAGCTACAGTGACGGTCAGTCCGAAAGTTTTCTGCAGCCATATAGAGAAAAAGTTAACAGTGATGAAAACGCCTAGCATGAATGTTGGTCTTAGTGTCCAATTCCCATGTTATCATTCATGTTGAAAACGTTTCTGTTCACAAAGCGCCGAAACCACGGAACTCTCACATCAAATCATATCAACCGCGTTAAAAGTGTACAAAATGGGATGAATCATTTTCTGATATTTAATATAAAGTTATAAATGGATTTGTTTTCAATTATCAAACTAAGTTCACACAAGCTTTATAATAGTATATGTAACATTAAAGCAATATACCAACAAATGCCAATATTAATTCCAGTGACAGTAAATTAAAATGCTCCGAGCAATATACTTCCAACCTCTGATAATTGGTGCTCCAGAAAATCAAGGTCTAAGGCCTGGTCTACCACAATATTAGCAAATACATAATACATGTACATACATTTCTGACAGCTTGTTTAAATAAACTGTCATTGGCGTCGCGCTCAAGTGGCGTCTAGGACAGTCTGGACTATAGTCTGTCACATCATAACATGGAACACTCAAATCAAATCACGACCTCTCAAATCATATCATGGAACTCTCACTTCAAATCATGACCTCCCACATTATATCATGGAACGCTCACTTCAAATCACGGCCTGTCACATTATATCATGGAACTCTCACTTCAAATCACGGCCTGTCACATTATATCACGGAACTCTCACTTCAAATCACGGCCTGTCACATTATATCATGGAACTCTCACTTCAAATCACGGCCTGTCACATTATATCATGGAACTCTCACTTCAAATCACGGCGTCTCAAATCATATCACGGAACACTCACTTCAAATCACGACCTCTCACATTATATCATGGAACGCTCACTTCAAATCACGGCCTGTCACATTATATCAAGGAACTCTCACTTCAAATCACGGCCTCTCACATTATATCATGGAACGCTCACTTCAAATCACGGCCTGTCACATTATATCATGGAACTCTCACTTCAAATCACGGCGTCTCAAATCATATCACGGAACACTCACTTCAAATCACGACCTCTCACATTATATCATGGAACACTCACTTCAAATCACGACCTCGCACATTATATCATGGAACTCTCACTTCAAATCACGGCCTGTCACATTATATCATGGAACGCTCACTTCAAATCACGGCCTGTCACATTATATCATGGAAATCTCCATCAAATCACGGCCTGTCACATTATATCATGGAACTCTCACTTCAAATCACGGCCTGTCACATTATATCATGGAACTCTCACTTCAAATCACGGCCTGTCACATTATATCATGGAACTCTCACTTCAAATCACGGCCTGTCACATTATATCATGGAACTCTCACTTCAAATCACGGCCTGTCACATTATATCACGGAACTCTCACTTCAAATCACGGCCTCTCACATTATATCATGGAACTCTCACTTCAAATCACGGCCTCTCACATTATATCATGGAACTCTCACTTCAAATCACGGCCTGTCACATTATATCATGGAACTCTCACTTCAAATCACGGCCTGTCACATTATATCATGGAACTCTCACTTCAAATCACGGCCTGTCACATTATATCATGGAACTCTCACTTCAAATCACGGCCTGTCACATTATATCATGGAACTCTCACTTCAAATCACGGCCTGTCACATTATATCATGGAACTCTCACTTCAAATCACGGCCTGTCACATTATATCACGGAACTCTCACTTCAAATCACGACCTTTCACATTATATCATGGAACTCTCACTTCAAATCACGGCGTCTCAAATCATATCACGGAACACTCACTTCAAATCACGGCCTCTCACATTATATCATGGAACTCTCACTTCAAATCACGGCCTGTCACAATATATCATGGAACTCTCCATCAAATCACGGCCTGTCACAATATATCATGGAACTCTCACTTCAAATCACGGTCTCTCAAGATATATCATGGAACTCTCGATCACTTCACGGCCTCTCAAATCATATCACGGAACACTCACTTCAAATCACGACCTGTCACATTATATCATGGAACGCTCACTTCAAATCACGGCCTGTCACATTATATCATGGAACTCTCACTTCAAATCACGGCCTGTCACATTATATCATGGAACGCTCACTTCAAATCACGGCCTGTCACATTATATCATGGAACTCTCACTTCAAATCACGGCCTGTCACATTATATCATGGAAGTTGTACTTTAAATCACGACCTCTCACATTATATCATGGAACGCTCACTTCAAAGCACGGCCTGTCACATTATATCATGGAACTTGTACTTTAAATCACGACCTCTCACATTATATCATGGAACGCTCACTTCAAATCACGGCCTGTCACATTATATCATGGAACTCTCACTTCAAATCACGGCCTCTCACATTATATCATGGAACGCTCACTTCAAATCACGGCCTGTCACATTATATCATGGAGCGCTCACTTCAAATCACGGCCTGTCACATTATATCATGGAACTCTCACTTCAAATCACGGCCTGTCACATTATATCACGGAACTCTCACTTCAAATCACGGACTCTCACATTATATCATGGAACTCTCACTTCAAATCACGGCCTCTCACATTATATCATGGAACTCTCACTTCAAATCACGGCCTGTCACATTATATCATGGAACGCTCACTTCAAATCACGGCCTGTCACATTATATCATGGAACTCTCACTTCAAATCACGGCCTGTCACATTATATCATGGAACTCTCACTTTAAATCACGGCCTGTCACATTATATCATGGAACTCTCACGTTAAATCACGGCCTGTCACATTATATCATGGAACTCTCCATCAAATCACGGCCTGTCACATTATATCATGGAACTCTCCATCAAATCACGGCCTGTCACATTATATCATGGAACTCTCCATCAAATCACGGCCTGTCACATTATATCATGGAACTCTCACTTCAAATCACGGCCTGTCACATTATATCATGGAACTCTCCATCAAATCACGGCCTGTCACATTATATCATGGAACGCTCACTTCAAATCACGGCCTCTCACATTATATCATGGAACTCTCACTTCAAATCACGGCCTGTCATATTATATCATGGAACGCTCACTTCAAATCACGGCCTCTCACATTATATCATGGAACTCTCACTTCAAATCACGGCCTCTCACATTATATCATGGAACTCTCACTTCAAATCACGCCCTGTCACATTATATCATGGAACTCTCACTTCAAATCACGGCCTGTCACATTATATCATGGAACTCTCCATCAAATCACGGCGTCTCAAATCATATCATGGAACACTCACTTCAAATCACGACCTCTCACATTATATCATGGAACGCTCACTTCAAATCACGGCCTCTCACATTATATCATGGAACTCTCACTTCAAATCACGGCCTGTCACATTATATCATGGAACTCTCACTTCAAATCACGGACTCTCACATTATATCATGGAACTCTCACTTCAAATCACGGCCTCTCACATTATATCATGGAACGCTCACTTCAAATCACGGCCTCTCACATTATATCGTGGAACTCTCACTTCAAATCACGGCCTGTCACATTATATCATGGAACTCTCACTTCAAATCACGGCCTGTCACATTATATCATGGAACTCTCACTTCAAATCACGGCCTGTCACATTATATCATGGAACTCTCACTTCAAATCACGGACTCTCACATTATATCATGGAACTCTCACTTCAAATCACGGCCTCTCACATTATATCATGGAACTCTCACTTCAAATCACGGCCTGTCACATAATATCATGGAACTTTCACTTCAAATCACGGCCTCTCAAGTTATATCTTGGAATTTGTACTTTAAATCACGGCCTGTCACATTATATCATGGAACTGTCACATCAAACCACGGCCTGTCACATTATCACATCAAATCATGGAACTCTTACATCAAATCACGGCCTCTTACATCATATCATGGAACACTGATATCAAATCGCGAAACCCTTAGATTAAATAAGTTATGTTTTTACATAAATCACGGAACCTCAAATCAAATACAGGAAGTCATCAAAACACGGAACGCTCACACCAAATAACGGATCCAATCAGGCAACTCTCGCATCAAATAACGAATTCGTCGCACCAAATCACGGAACTTAATCATCAAATCAAGAAAGTCAGCAAATTACGGAACTGTCTCATTTAATTACAGAACTATCACATCAACTCAACGAAGTCATCAAATCATGGAACTCTCACGTTAAATCACGGAATTCTCGCACCAGATCACGGAATTCTCACATCAGATCACAGAACTCTCACATCAAATCACGAAACCCTCCATCTGATCACTGGATATTCACATTAAATCACCGAACTCTCCATCATATACGGGACATTGACATCAAATCATGGAACTATCTCTTAAAATCACGGGACACTCACACAAATTTACGGAACTTTCCAACAAATGACTGGACACTCACACAAAATCACGGAACTCTGGCATCAAATCATGGGACACTCGCAGCATATCACGAACATTCACATAAAATCACGGAACTCTCCATCATATACGGGACATTAACATCAAATCATGGAACTATCTCTTCAAATCACGGGACACTCACACAAATTTACGGAACTTTCCAACAAATGACTGGACACTCACACAAAATCACGGAACTCTTCATCTGACCACGGGACACTCACACCAAAACAAGGAACGCTCTATAGAATCACGGTACACTCAAATCAAATCACGGAACTCTCCATCAGATCACGCGACACTTACATCAAACTATGGAACCCTCCAACAGATCACGGGACATTCCCATCAAGTCACGGAACTCTCACTTAAATTCACGTAATACTTGCACGAAATCACGAAACTCTCTATAAAGTCACAGGACACTCACAAAAATTACGGAACTCTCCATCAAATCAATGGACACTCGCACAAAATCATGGAATTCTCACATCAGATCACGGGACACTCACACCAAATCACGCAACTCTCCCTCAAATCACGAGCTTCTCACACAAAATCAGGGAACTATTACATCAATTCACGGAATACTCGCATCAGATAAAGGGACATTTAAATAATATCACAGAACTCTCCAACAGATCACCGGACATTCACATCAAATTATGGAACTGTCTCTTAAATTCATGGGACACTCACACGAAATCACGTAACTGTCCATAAAATGACGGAACACTCACACAAATTCACGGAATTTTCCATCAAATCACTGGACACTCACATAAAACCACGGAACTCTTTATCTTAACACGGGACACTCACACTAAAACACGAAACTCTATCATCAAATCACGGGACATTCACACCAAATCACGGAACTTTCCATCAAATCACGGGAAACTCACATCAAATCACGGAACTCTCACTTAAAATCACGGAACACTCGAACGAAATCACGAAACTCTCCATAAAATCACGGGACACTCACAAAAATTACGGAACTCTCCATCAAATCAATGGACACTCGCCCAAAATCACGGAACTCTTCATCTGATCACAGTACACTCACACCAAAACATGGAACTCTCCATGCGATCACGTGATACTCAAATCATAACTCGGAACTCTCCATCAGATCAAGGGACATTCCCATTAAATCACGGAACTCTTCATCAAATCAATGGACACTCGCCCAAAATCACGGAACTCTTCATCTGATCACAGTACACTCACACCAAAACACAGAACTCTCCATGCGATCACGTGATGTTCAAATCATAACTCGGAACTCTCCATCAGATCAAGGGACATTCCCACCAAATCCCTGAACTCTCCATAAGATCACGGGACACTCAAATCAAATCACGACTCACTCCATGAGATCCCGCGACACTCACACAAAATCACGGAACTCTGGCATCAAATCATGGGACACTCGCAGCATATCACGAACATTCACATCAAATCACGGAACTCTCCATCATATACGGGACATAAACATCAAATCATGAAACTATCTCTTCAAATCACGGGACACTCGCACTAATTTATGGACCTGTCCATTAAATCACTGGACACTCACACAAAATCACGGAACTCTTTATCTTAACACAGGACACTCACACTAAAACACGAAACTCTCTATAAAATCACGGTTCACTCAAATTAAATCAAGGAACCCTCCAACAGATCACGGTACATTCCATCAAATCACGGAAGTCTCACTTAATGACACGGGACACTCGCACGAAATCACGGAACTCTATCATCAAATCACGGGACACTCACACCAAATCACGGAACTTTCCATCAAATCACGGGAAACTCACATCAAATCACGGAACTCTCACTTAAAATCACGGAACACTCGAACGAAATCACGAAACTCTCCATAAAATCACGGGACACTCACAAAAATTACGGAACTCTCCATCAAATCAATGGACACTCGCCCAAAATCACGGAACTCTTCATCTGATCACAGTACACTCACACCAAAACATGGAACTCTCCATGCGATCACGTGATACTCAAATCATAACTCGGAACTCTCCATCAGATCAAGGGACATTCCCATCAAATCACGGAACTCTCCATCAGATCACGCGACATTCCCATCAAATCACGGAACTCTCCATCAGATCACGGGACATACAGATAAAATATAGGACCTTTCCGTTAGATCACGGGACATTGACATCAAAACATGGGACTCTCCATCAGATCACGTGAAACTTATATCAAATCATGGAACTGTCACATCAGATCAAGGAAACCTTACACAAAATCACGGATTTCTTCATCAGATCACGGGACACTCACACCAAATCACGGAATTCTCACATCAGATCATGGGACACTCACACCAAATCACGCAACTCTCCATCAATTCACGGGCCACGCACACAAAATCGGGGAACTCTAACATCAAGTCACGGGACATTCGCATCAGATCAAGAGATGCAAATCATATCAGAGAACTCTCCAACTGATCACCGGACATTCACATCAAATTATAGAACTGTCTCTTAAATTCACGGGACACGAAATCACTAAACTCTCCATAAAATGATGGAACACTCACACAAAATCACGGATATTTTCATCTGATCACGAGACACTCACACCAAATCCCTGAACTCTCCATGAGATCACGGGACACTCAAATCAAATCATGGAACACTCCATGAGATCACGCGACACTCACAAAAAATCACGGAGCTCTCGCATCAATTTGCGGGCCACTTGCAGCAGATCACGAAACATTTTTACTTCAAATCACGAAACCCTCCATGAGATCACGGGACATTCACATCAAATCAAGGAACCCTCCATGAGATCACTGGACATTCACATCAAATCACGAACCCTCCATCAGATCACGGAAAATTCACACAAAATCACTTAACTGTCATATCAAGTCACAGGAAACTCGTACAAAATCAATAAACTCTCCAAAAACCACGGGACACTCATAGAAAAATACCGAACTCTCCATCAAATCACTGGACACTCGCACATAATTACGGAACTCTTCATCTGATCACGGGACACTCATACCAAGTCATGGGACTCTCCATTAGAACACTGGACATTCACATCAAATCACTCTCCGTTAGATCATGGGACATTCACATCAAATAACGTGACTCTCCATCAGATCACGGGACATTCATATAAAATCACGGAACTCGCCGCTAGAGCATGGGACATTCACATCAAATCAAAGGACTATCCATCAGATCACGGGACACTTATATCAAATCACGGAACTCGGACATCAGATCACGAGGCACTCACACAAAATCATGGAATTCTCACATTTGATGACGGGACACTCACACCAAATACGGAACTTTCCACCAAATCACGGGACAGTCACACAAAATCACGAAACTCTCACATTAAATTACGGGACACTCGCATGAGATCACGGGACATTCACATAAAATCAAAGGACTATCCATCAGATCACGGGACACTTATATCAAATCACGGAACTCTGACATCAGATCACGCGACACTCACATCAAATCACGGAACTCTCCATCAGATCACGGGACATTCACATCAAATAACGGAACCTTCCATCAGATCACGGGACATTCACATCATACAACGGAACTCTCAGTTAAATTCACGGGACACTTGCACGAAATCACAAAACTCTCCATATAATCACGGGACACTCCCAAAAAATTACAGAACTCTCCATCAAAATCACTGGACACACATACAAAATCACAGATATATTCATCTGATCACGGGACACTCACACTGAATCACGGAACTCTTTATCAAAAAACGGGTAACTCACACCAAATCACGAAACTCTCCATAAAATCACGGCAAACTCAAACAAAATTAAGGAGCTCTCCATCAAACCTAGGGACACTCACACAAAATCACTGAACTCTTCATCTTATCACGGGACATTTACACCAAATCACAAAACTCTCCGTAAAATCACGATACACACACGCAAAATTACTGAAATCTCCATCAAATCACTGGACACTTACACAAAATCACGGAATTCCTTATCTGATCACGGAACACTCAACTCAAATTACCGAACTCTCACATCAAATCACGGAATTCTCCATCAAATCAGAAGACACTCACCTCAAATCACAGAACTCTCACTTAAATTCACGGGACACTCGCACATAATTACGAAACTCTCCATAAAATCATGGGACACTCACACAAAATAACGGATTTCTCCATCAAATAACAGGACACTTACACAAAATCACGGAACTCTCCATCAGATCCCTCGACACTCCCACAAAATCACTTAACTCACATATCAAGCCACGGTACACTCATAAACAAATCTCGGAACTCTCACATCAAATCACGGAACTCACACATCGAATCACGGAACTCTCACAACAGGTCACGGTACTCTCACATCAAATCGTGGAACTCTCACATCAGATCATGGAACACTCTATCAGATCACGGAACTCTCCATCAGATCACGGAACTCTCACATCAAATCACGGAACTCTCACATCAAATCACGGAACTCTCACATCAGATCATGGAACTCTCACATCAGATCATGGAATTTGCACACCAAATCACGGAACTCTCCATCAGATCACGGAACTCTCACATCAAATCATGGGACTCTCACATCAAATCATGGAATTTGCACACCAAATCACGGAACTCTCCATCAGATCACGGGACATTCACATCAAATCACGAAATTCTTAAAACAGTTCATGGGACATTCACATGAAATCACGGAACTCTTCAATCAGATCACGGAACTCTCACAGCAAATCATGGAATTATCACACCAAATCATGGAACTCTCCATCAGATCACGTGACATTCAGATCAAATCACGGAACTCACACATCAGATCACATAACTCACACATCAGATCACGGAACTCACACATCAAATCACGGGACACTCACACCACATCACGGGACACTCACATCAGATCACAAAACTCACACATCAGATCACGGAACTCACACATCAGATCACGTAACTCACACATCAGATCACGGAACTCACACATCAAATCACGGAACTCTCACATCAGATCACGGAACTCTCACATCAGATAACGGAACATTCACATGAAATCACGGAACTCACACATCAGATCACGGAACTCACACATCAAATCACGGGACATTCACATCAAATCACGGAACTCACACATCAAATCACGGAACTCACACATCAGATCACGTGACATTCAGATCAATTCACGGAACTCACACACCAAATCTCGGAACTCACACATCAGATCACGTGACATTCAGATCAATTCACGGAACTCACACATCAGATCACGGAACTCACACATCAGATCACGTGACATTCAGATCAATTCACGGAACTCACACATCAGATCACGGAACTCACACATCAAATCACGAAATTCTTAAATCAGATCACGGGACATTCACATGAAATCACGGAACTCTTCAATCAGATCACGGAACTCTCACATCAAATCATGGAATTCTTACACCAAATCACGGAACTCTCCATCAGATCACGGGACATTCAAATCAAATCACGAAACTCTTAAATCAT
This sequence comes from Sinonovacula constricta, assembly GCA_007844125.1. Lineage (NCBI taxonomy): Eukaryota > Metazoa > Mollusca > Bivalvia > Cardiida > Solecurtidae > Sinonovacula > Sinonovacula constricta. The sequence goes on along the minus strand of CM017568.1, from coordinate 47,828,743 downwards.
GTCACGGAACATACACATGAAATCACGGAACTCACACATCAGATCACGGAACTCACACATCAGATCACATAACTCACACATCAGATCACGGAACTCTCACATCAGATCACGGAACTCACACATCAGATCACGGAACTCTCACAACAGATCACGGAACATTCACATGAAATTACGGAACTCTTACATTAAATCATGGAATTCTCACACCAAATCACGGAACTCTCCATCAGATCACGTGACATTCAGATCAAATCACGGAACTCACACATCAGATCACGGGACATTCACATCAAATCACGGAACTCTCCATCAGATCACGCGACACTCACATCAAATCACGGAACTCTCCATCAAATCACGGGACATTCACATAAAATCACGGAACTTTCCATCAAATCATGGGACATTCACATCAAATCACGGAACTTTCCATCAAATCATGGGACATTCACATCAAATAACGGAACCCTCCATCAGATCACGGGACATTCACATCATACAACGGAACTCTCAGTTAAATTCACGGGACACTTGCACGAAATCACAAAACTCTCCATATAATTACGCGACACTCACAAAAAATTACAGAACTCTCCATCAAAATCACTGGACACACATACAAAATCACGGATATATTCATCTGATCACGGGACACTCACACCGAATCACGGTACTCTTTATCAAAAAACGGGTAACTCACACTAAATCACGAAACTTTCCATAAAATCACGGCACACTCAAACAAAATTAAGGAGCTCTCCATCAAACATAGGGACACTCACACAAAATCACGGAACTCTTCATCTTATCACGGGACATTTACACCAAATCACAAAACTCTCCATAAAATCACGATACACACACGCAAAATTACTGAAATCTCCATCAAATCACTGGACACTTACACAAAATCACGGAATTCCTTATCTGATCACCGAACACTCAACTCAAATTACCGAACTCTCACATCAAATCACGGAATTCTCCATCAAATCAGAAGACACTCACCTCAAATCACAGAACTCTCACTTAAATTCACGGGACACTCGCACAAAATTACGAAACTCTCCATAAAATCATGGGACACTCACACAAAATAACGGATTTCTCCATCAAATAACTGGACACTCCCACAAAATCACTTAACTCACATATCAAGCCACGGTACACTCACAAACAAATCTCGGAATTCTCACATCAAATCACGGAACTCACACATCAAATCACGGAACTCTCACACCAGATCACGGAACTCTCACATCAAATCATGGAACTCTCACATCAGTTCACGGTACTCTCCATCAGATCACGGAACTCTCCATCAGATCACGGAACTCTCACATAAAATCACGGAACTCTCACATCAGATCATGGAACTCTCACATCAGATCATGGAATTTGCACACCAAATCACGGAACTCTCCATCAGATCACGGAACTCTCACATCAAATCATGGGACTCTCACATCAGATCATGGAATTTGCACACCAAATCACGGAACTCTCCATCAGATCACGGGACATTCACATCAAATCACGAAATTCTTAAAACAGATCACGGGACATTCACATGAAATCACGGAACTCTTAAATCAGATCACGGAACTCTCACATCAAATTTACGGAGTTCTCACACCAAATCACGGAACTCTCCATCAGATCACGTGACATTCAGATCAAATCACGGAACTCATACATCAGATCACATAACTCACACATCAGATCACGGAACTCACACATCAGATCACGGAACTCTCACATCAGATCACGGAACTCTCACATCAGATCACGGAACATTCACATGAAATCACGGAACTCACACATCAAATCACGGAACTCACACATCAAATCACGGGACATTCACATAAAATCACGGAACTCACACATCAGATCACGGGCCATTCAGATCAAATCACGGAACTCACACATCAGATCACGGGCCATTCAGATCAAATCACGGAACTCTCACATCAGATCACGGGACATTAAGATCAAATCACGGAACTCATACATCAGATCACATAACTCACACATCAGATCACGGAACTCACACATCAAATCACGGGACACTCACACCACATCACGGGACACTCATACAAAATCAGAGAACTCTCACATCAAAACATGGGACACTCACACCAAATCACTCGACACTCACTCCTAATCAAGGAACTCTTACATTAGATCACGGAACACCCACAAAAATTCATGGAACTCTCACATCCGATCAAGGGGCACTCACCCAAAATGACGTAACTCTCACATTAAATAATGTAACTCTCATATCAGATCACGGAACTCTCATATCAAAAAACGGGACTCTCAAAAGTCCCACATCAAATCATGGAATTCTAGCAGGAAATCAAGAAAACGTCAACCCAAATTAAGAAACTCTCACATCAAATCACGGAACTTTCGCATTAAATCACGGAACTTTCACACCAAATCATCGTCCCCCCCCCATTAATTTATGAATCTCTCCTACCGAATCTCGGAACTATAAAATCAAATCACGGAAACCTCCATCAGATCACGGGACATTCACACAAAGTCACATAACTCTTTCTAATAATAAGACACTGGACACTCCCACAAAATCACGGAACTCTTTATCAAAGCACGGGACACACACACAAAATCAAGGAACTCTGACATTAAATCACAGGACACTCACACCAAGTCACGGAACTCTCACATCAGATCACGGGACATTCACATCAAATCACGGAACCCTCCATCAGATCACGTGACACTCACACAAAGTCACGTAACTCTCTCTCTCATAATAAGTAACGGGACACTCCCACAAAATTAGAGAAGTCTCCATCAAAGCACGGACACTCACACCAAGTCACGGAACTCTCACATTAGATCAGGTAAATTTCACATCAGATCCCGGGACGCTCATATCAAAACAAAGAATTCTCACACCAAATCACGGAACTCTCCATCAATTCACGGGACATTCACATCAAATCGCGGAATGCTTTAATCAGATCACGTCACACTCACACTAAATCATGGAACTCTTCATCAAATCATCGGGCGCATACAAAAATCACGGAACTCTCACATCAAATCCCGATGTGTGTACACCAAGTCTCGGGAAGCTCACAAGAGGTCACTGAAGTCACGAAAGTTTCACCGCAAATTACGGAACCCTCGCATTAAACCACGTAACGCTCACATCAAATGGCGGAACTCAAATCAAGGAACTCTGCATAAAATCAAAGCAATCATCAAATTACGGAACGCATCAAACCACACATTACATTACGGGATATTCACACAAAATTACTGATTTCTTCATCAAATCACGGGACACTCACGCTAAATAACGAACCTCTAACATCAAATCACGGGAAACTCACGCTAAATAACAAACCTCTCACATCAAATCACGGGACACTCACGCTAAATAACGAACCTCTCACATCAAATCACGGGACACTCACGCTAAATAACGAACCTCTCACATCAAATAACGGGACACTCACGCTAAATAACGAACCTCTCACATCAAATCACGGGACACTCACGCTAAATAACGAACCTCTCACATCAAATCACGGGACACTCACATCAAGTCACGGATCTCTCACATCAGATCACGGGAAACACGGAACTCTCACATTAGATCACTGGACACACACAAAATCAAGGAACTTCCACATCAAATCAAGGGACACTCACACCAAATTATGGAACTCTCACATAAGATCACGTGACACTTAGTCACAAAATCACGGAAGTCCAACATTAAATCACGGGACACTCACACCAAATCATGGGACACACACACAAAATTACGAACTCTCACATCAAAACAAAGGACACTCACACCAAATCACGGGACACTCACACAAAATTACGGGACACTCTAACCAAATCTCGGGACACTCACACAAAATTACGGAACATTCACTTCAAATCACTGGTCACTCACACAAAATCACGGAACTCTCACAGCAAATTATAGACACTTAACACCTAGTCATGGAACTCTTACATCAAATCACGAGACACTCACACCAAATCACGGGACACTCACACAAAATTACGGAACATTCACTTCAAATCACGGGCAACTCACACAAAATCACGGAATTATCACATCAAATCACTGGACACTCACACTAAATCAAGGAACTCTTACATTAGATCATGGAACACTCACACAAAGTCATGGAACTGTCACATCATATTACGGGACACTCACATCAATCACGGAACTCTCACCTAAGATAATGTAACTCTCATATCAGATCACGGAACTCTCATATAAAAAAACGTGACTCTCAAAAGTGAAGTCCCAAATCAAATCACGGAATTCTGGCAGGAAATCACGAAAATATCACCTCAAATCAGGGAACTCTCACATCAAATCATGGAACTCTCACATCAAAGCCCGGAACTCTTGCATCAAATAAAGGAAGTCTCACAACAAATCAAGCAATTCTAACATCAACTCACGGAACTTTCATATCAAATCAAGGACATTCTTATATCAAGTCACTGAACTCTCTTATCAAATCACAGAACTCCTACTTCAAATCGACGAAGACACATCGCATCACGGAACTCTAACATCAAATCCCAGAACTCTCGCATCAAATCCCAGAATTCTCGCATCAAATCCCAGAACTCTCGCATCAAATCCCAGAATTCTCGCATCAAATCCCAGAACTCTCGCATCAAATCCCAGAACTCTCATATCAAATCCCAGAACTCTCGCATCAAATCCCAGAACTCTCGCATCAAATCCCAGAACTCTCGCATCAAATCAAGGAATTCTCGCATCAAATCCCAGAACTCTCGCATCAAATCAAGGAATTCTCGCATCAAATCCCAGAACTCTCGCATCAAATCCCAGAACTCTCACATCAAATCCCAGAACTCTCGCATCAAATCCCAGAACTCTCACATCTAATCCCAGAACTCTCACATCAAATCAAGGAATTCTCGCATCAAATCCCATAACTCTCACATCAAATCAAGGAATTCTCGCATCAAATCCCAGAACTCTCACATCAAATCAAGGAATTCTCGCATCAAATCCCAGAACTCTCACATCAAATCAAGGAATTCTCGCATCAAATCCCAGAACTCTCACGTCAAATCCCAGAACTCTCGCATCAAATCCCAGAACTCTCGCATCAAATCCCAGAATTCTCGCATCAAATCCCAGAACTCTCACATCAAATCCCAGAACTCTCACATCAAATCCCAGAACTCTCGCATCAAATAAATGATATCTCACCTCAAATCCCAGAACTCTCGCATCAAATCCTAGAACTCTCGTATCAAATCAAGGAATTCTCACATCAAATCCCAGAACTCTCGCATCAAATCCCAGAATTCTCGCATCAAATCCCAGAACTCTCGCATCAAATCCCAGAACTCTCGCATCAAATCCCAGAATTCTCGCATCAAATCCCAGAACTCTCGCATCAATTCCAAGAACTCTCGCATCAAATCCCAGAACTCTCGCATCAAATCCCAGAACTCTCACATCAAATCCCAGAACTCTACATCAAATCCCAGAACTCTCGCATCAAATAAATGATATCTCACCTCAAATCCCAGAACTCTCGCATCAAATCCTAGAACTCTCGTATCAAATCAAGGAATTCTCACATCAAATACCAGAACTCTCGCATCAAATCAAGGAATTCTTGCATCAAATCCCATAACTCTCGCATCAAATCAAGGAATTCTCACATCAACTCAGGAACTCTAACATTAAATAAAGGAATTTTCACATTAAATTACGGAACTATCATTTCACATCAAGAAAATTCTAACATCAAAATAAGAACAATCAAGTAAATTCTTACATCAAAATCAAGGAAATTCTAACATCAAATCACGGAACTGTAACATCAAATCACTGAACCCTATATAACTACATTTTGTCGAGTTTGCTATTTAATTGCTACGTAGACCTATTCCGTATCAAGATGTAGTTCTGGTCTGGCTTGTTAAGCAGTATACATAAAACAACACCAGCAATACTCACGTCTTCGAGTGGCGAGTTGACCCGTCCCTGGTTGTACGACAACTGGCCTGTGACGATCCCGCTGGAGGAAATACATTCAAACACGCTGTCATCTCCCTGAAACATCAACTTGTAGATATTATTAACAAGATAAGATGACAACACATTTTAAAGATATTTCGACATACATTTTAAACAAAATTATACACTTTAATCATTTTTTCGTTATTAATAAGGCCACTCATTGGAATAGACAAAACATAATGTTCAGCAAACAAGTCTTTGAATTTATTGTTCAATTATAATAAATATACTGTTAGTACACCGTCTCCTAAAATATTGGTGGTGGGACGATAAACCCAGTTAATGTTCAACGCATTTTTTTTCAAATAATCAAACAATCATATTTGCCGTTGTTCTTGCAAACTGTAAATGCCTCTTCTGTCGTTTCATTTTTGTTGCTTTTCAAGTGCGAGTCAGTTACCTATATTAAAGACTTTATTTAGGAAGATTTATTTGAGGACCAAACATCCATGTGCATGTGATCAAATTATTGTAAGCGTCCAATTGTGTCACTTCAGTACAAAGCAATGTTAAGGGGCCTTCACCAGTGTAAAATACCTAGTAAAGGCAAAGTAATTGAATTGTAATAATACATCGACCAGGATAATTACATATGATACATAATTATGCATCAAGCCGATCAAGGGAAACAGGGACATTTAAGCATAAATAAAAGTTAACGTTGATGTTTACTCAAATGTCAATCAAATGTGGGTAAAATACAGCTTTGGGTTTCTTTTTAGGAAATGATGCTTAAATAAAAAATCATTTTAAGTATAAGTTTTATTCTCATATCAACAGACTAAAACGTAAAACTTAAAAACGACTTTGAAAGCAAAGGTTAAAAGTCATTCATGTGCTTTCTTACATCAGTTAAACAACATTGGTCACCAAAGGTTGTAGAGTAGTGGACAGGCACAGTATCCAAGGCTATACAAATAAGGCCAATGGCAATTTGAACTATGTGTTTTTTCTTATTTGTTTATATTATAAGGTGTAACTTATAGTTTATAAGCTGCACAAAAGGTATGCTTGCAACGTTTAAAATTTTCATAAAAAACACATTAAACATAAATAACATTATTTTTTATAAAAATATTTGTCCAATGTTGCATAATGAAATTTTATCACATGTTCTGTATGTGTGCACGTTAAACAATCTGATGAAACAAATGTTTACGGCCGATAATGGTAAGTTAAAATCCTGAGTGTGTAGGTAGTATTACATTCAGTGTGAATTATGTCAAAAAAGATAGAAACATGCATTATGTCATAAGGTAGACATACACTTAATCGCCAAATGATGCTTTCGTTGGCCATATGTAGATATGAACAGCCTGTTTTGCCAATAAGGCTGATGTTTAAGATTACTATGTTCGTGTACAGAATTAAAGTTATAAAGTAACAATTATTTGGCAAAACTGAAAAGGCACTAAAGGAAAAGTTGGTATACACAAATAATTAAGAGCACGACCAATGAATAGTCGGTTAAGTCCGCAAAATATATATAATATAAGGTTCAAGTCAAGATTAAATCTTTTTTTTTATTCACTAGACTCAACATATTTATCTTTCACATGAAGATCGTGTTGCACATTTTGTCCGGGATTATATGCCTGTAATCACCACAAATAGCTTGAGAGCCATCACATATTCTGACATTTCATAGTATTTTACAGTTAATAAAAAATTATTTACAAATTAGAAATCCTGAAGTTTTCATTTTTAAAACGTTAGACCTTCAGAACCTATTGGAGATTAAACTACAATGATAGGTTAAACAAGTTCATAAAGCTAAAGAAGCGCTGATTGGATTTGGATCTGCGACTTTAAGATTGATGGTAGAAATCTTTACCAAATGCACCACTTATAGTAACTATAAAACATAATAATAAATTCTTATTGCTTTTATAAACGAAATTCGGTTTACGCTGAATCTTTAAGGAAACTAATAAGGTTGCCAAATAAAACTACCTGCGTTTCAATTCGCATAACTAAAGGCAGTCCAACTGCATAAACATATCCCTATGATGACATTAGGCATGTCGCTTTCATTTAGAGTTTCTGTAACATTAAAACACAAGTATATCCCTCACCATCTTGTCGTCAATGGACAAACCGACGGCGCAGTAGCCGTTGCCGGTCCGTTTACACGAGAGACTGAGAGCCACTGTGTCCACTTGATCTGTCCAGGAGAGTAGAAAGCCGCACTGGTCTTCGTCACAGTCGTGGAAACACCCCCGGGTATAGCCACACTCACTACTCTTCCTCAGAGTCTGCTTGGAGAAAATACAGACACAATTGCAAGTTTATACGATGGGCTAAATAACTGATTCTTGAATATCTTTGTACAAGACAACTTAACTCGACAAGGGAGATTTGCCAGATTTTTTATATTACACCTGTCCGATTTCAGTAGTGTCCATTTGTTTACTATTTGAACTTACTCCAAACATGAGGCTATATTATTGTTTTTATAACAGTTATGTACATTTTACTTCTAAAACATAGTTTAAACCCAAAAGAGCAAAGAAGCGCCAATCATACTGGAAAATGCAATTGTTATTCAAAACTACAACGTACAAAACTACAACGTACAAAACTAAAACATACAAAACTAAAACGTATTTATTGGCGCAGCTCTTGCGGCGCCTTTTAAGGAATGCCTTTTTATAAGGATGATAGTGTAGCAGTCAACAGAAAATTGCATCTGTTCTTTGAGCTCCTTTTTTCCAGAGAAAACTACCAAGTGGTCTGCTTTTAACAGTGTGGCATGTCATAATAAAGCGTAGGTGGCCATTATAAAACGTAAGCAGGCAAGATTTGCATTGTAGCTTACAATAACAAAAAAGATTCAGCAGACAACAAGGAAAAAATCAAAGTAGCAGAAAGGTAATCTGACTTTATCGTAGCATAGAACAGCAGCAAAGAGATGGTTTGTCTGAACCAATTAAGTAACTTTAAATTACGTGACTTAAAAATATGCAATATGTAAATATTTAAAATGTCGAAAAAGAATGGATCGCTGTTTAAACCTGAAGACAACTCTAATCGACACTTAATTGATTGGTAAAAGGTCTAACATGAATCGTAATCAAGTGGTCTTATGACGATAAAATATTTTGCACCTTCTGACAAATACTCAAGATACTTTGTTGTATGTAGGTACCGAAAGTTAAAGTTTCACTATGAGAAAGTCCCATGTTGACCCTATTTAGGTACACAATTTACATATATGAACAGATAGGAAGGCGATCAAACTAAAATGTGCCAACATTTATTAATTAGGTTGCTATCATGATCTTGGATGACGTACCGTCGTATTAGGCGAAGACGTTGTGACGGCGGTGACGTGTAGTCGAGTGAAATCTATCGGGTCCTGGGACACGGCTGGTACCTCGCCGTGTTTGGTCAGAGAGCCTGCATCACATACACTTGCTACACATTCCCGGCATGTAGCCCAAGTTTGTGTTTAAGGTACGTAGATGTAAGTGGCATAAAATAGCAATTTAAAGCTATGTTAATTACACCCTGGACATATTTTAAACACCACGAAAATTAATTACGCTAATCATTTATATTCGGATAACAGTTTCCAGTTTTCTAAAGCATTATGATATTGACTTGCAGCCCAGAGGCAAAAATCGGATGATTTTGTTCAGCGGTTTGCAGTGTTGGCTAGTGCCTGTGGTTTTCGTGAATCTACAAGGTTCATGTATAAAGTATACGTTATTTATACGACCGTGTAGAAATTACAATAGTCGAAGACATAGTTGACGTAAAATGGCAAACAGAGGATTATTGTGCCGCTATTGACAAAATATATAGACTAATTATGAATGTACATGTATGTTACTCTTATGAACTAAACTGACATTTTTGTGTGTTTTTTCTTCTTCCAACCCCAAACAAATTTAAAACAAATCCTGGAAATAAGTTTCAAACATACAAGTTTTCATGTTTAACATCCAAAACAAAAATACTGTTTTCTTTTTGTAGACATGCCATTCGTTTCTTTTTAGATTATAAGACACCGATGTATTCCATTTTTAAGTATGTGGTTCCACGAGAGCGGTTGTTGTTTCATATGCCTTACCAGCAACAGCCGGGCCATGTGCCACCAGAAGATACCACGGAGTCGTCAGGTCAAAGAAACGCCCCGACGTATGACTTGACCGCTTGTTCCGTTGGAATCCAATTGACGCCTCTGCTATTGCTGCCGTCAGTTTACGTCGGAACGTACAGCTTAGAATACCATTGGTGTAGCTGGTGGCCAGCTGGCTGATGCCGTACTTGCTCTGTAAACAGGTTGAACATTTACACATTGGGGCATTGTGTTGTGTAAGATACAACTCAGAATGCGTCTTCGAATTTCGATCTTAATTTTGACTCAACATAACACACACACACACACACACACACACACACACACGCACGCACGCACGCACGCACGCACGCACACACACACGGAGATATATATCAAACACACACACACACACACACACACACACACACACACACACACATACATACATACATATATATATATATATATATATGTTTGTTATGTGTAAAAAATGTGTCTTTACAAAGAAATGAATGATGTTTTATGAAGGAAGAGAGCTTTTGTCCAATCTTAATAACGTAATTTTCTTTTTGGTTTTATTATGATGACCCTTATCTGCAAACCAAAATATGTATGCATGTATGTATATACTGCGAGGCACGGACACGCGCGCACGCTCTGAAGGCTTGCTGTATTGTGACACCCACCCCTCGTCAATATCAAGACTTCTCGTTTGAGGTTGCTGCGATAATAATTAACAAGTCTAGTTCTTATGTAAGTGTAATACAAGTTTAATTACGTTTATATCAATACTTTCGTATGTTTAAATAATGTAGTCTGGCCCGCGTTTGGTGTTACAGTCTGCCCCTTATCCTACTGATAATATCACAGTGACAGAAAGTTGTAAGACAATCATCGCCAAGGAGTTCCAAATGCTGCTATGAGAGTGCTTTCTGACTCAGTAGGTGTATATGCCGTTGGTTAATTGGTGCTCTTCTGTTTTAGATGAATAATGATAAATGTGTAATTTCTATCAATGTGGACAACTTTGATATTTATTGTGGTTTACCTTACGCCACAACACTTTTAATTAAGTCAAAATGAGGTTAGACAGCTACAGCGATATACTGTCGAAAATGTTAAAAGTGGTCACTAAAAATAACTGATGGAATTGTAAAGCTTATTTTTTCGCATTTTTATTCTTCATTTCTTTTGTTAAGGTGTGCTATTTTATAGCAGAATGGGATCTTCAATAACGATTTATCATTTAAAAATGTAAATTACGAGTATGAATAATTTAAATGTAATATACTGCTACTGTCAAAGTATATGTAAAATGCAGATTTTTTTTATAATATTGAACATCGTCTACCAACCAAGCTTAAGCGCAGTAATGTATTAAGCGTCGATATTTATGATTATTCAAGCAACAAGAGGGGTATAAAAACTGACTTTACTTCGTGAAAAACAGCGGCTAATAAGGAGCACGTTTTTGAAGTTTTACGTGATATTTCTCTATGCCCTACGGGATCTCTGACGCCCCATATGGCGCTACAAGAAAAACTTTGAGGCAAAGCACCAAAAGAACATCAAATTAATGTTTAGACAATAAAAAATCGGTATCAGATGCAAACAACGACGGACATCCGATTAGTAATATATTCAAACAACTGGCTTTTACAGGTCTATGACATATGCTGCGTCAATTTTATCATATAAAGGAATATTGAACTAACATCCATCTTAAATTTTCACACAGCACTGTTCATAGTAAGAATAAAATCTGTTTTCCCCATGTGGTTGCCAAAATCGTTAGTTTATATATGTGGTACAAAGTTGAATTAAAAAAAGTCTGTAACACTAATAAACACTTCAGAACCCTTCGATCAGTTTGACTAAATAGACCTGTATGGGCAATGAAAGTAGTTATAAATGACCTGTTAAGGTAGAGCAAATGTAATGCAGCACCTGTAATTGAAAAGGATTATTAGAAAGACCTAAACTGATTCGATACAGGGGGTACTGGGTACAAATCACCAAATGAGCAAGTATGCTCACTTTTTTTCTTCCTACAGTTTCACTTTAACAATAACTTCTGTATTACTCATACCGAATGTAGGAAGATTTTTTTCCCCCTATTAATTGAATTTTTAGTATTTTATTTATTAAATAATTCGTGCTCAAATCGAAAACAAATTTGCTACTTGGTATAATCAACGTCTTAAAACTAAAAACAAACGTATTTTATATTTGGCAGGCTCAACCATAGTTCTATATCGAACATTTTGTGCAGCATTGAAATATAGCTACTAGAGCTCGATGATTTTTTATCAAGCACAGTAAACAGAAGTACGAGGAAATCAGTCTTTTTTTGGTTGGGTGTGTAAACAGTTTATTTTATATATGGGATAGTTTGAGTCAAACCAATCAAGTATCGTATTTGGTTAGTTTGTCTAATGCCATCATTTGTTTTCGACAAACTTCTAAAATATTCAGAAAATCAAAACCAGGTGGTGTATTTTGTTAAAATTTTATACGCACACAAGTCCTTTAAGGCATGCAACAAATCAGTTGATTTATTTTCCAGTTCCGTATTTTACACCTGCTGTACCTTTTCAACAATAATAATCTATTGACAAATTGCAAACGATTTCCATAAAGAGCGAAGCACTTCCTTCATTAAGGACGCCAATAATAAGAACACTTTTATCAAAGTGAGCACTTGGCAATGTGTCAGCACTAGATAGCAGACAATCGCTGATTGACAACAATCATCATTTATCTGTTCATATACTTTAGTTACACCCTTCCATGCGTGTGAGCATGTGTACAGGTGTGCGAATGTATGTGTACGTATACACATCCATCATTTGATATATGTCCACTGTAAGCAACTCATATACAAGTACCATATTTTCAATTAATTAATGAAATAATCTTTCAGATATATTTATGAAAAAATGTGCTACATGCAGTCAGATGATGATGTATACATGATTTCTCTCCTAATACGACACATTCATATTTTACAGTCAAGAACTTGCATTGCTTTTAAATTACACGATGACCGGACAGGTCGTTGAGACTATATGAAAACAGTGACTTAAAGCCATAATTGGACAGTTACTGTTGGATTTCTTGTCTCTTCATCTCTCCAGTCGTGCCCTATATAGGTGAGACAACTTGAGCAGTCTCCATACCCTTTACGTGAGATTGCACAGTAGGTATAACATCGGGTTTTTTAGTACCTTTATTACATATAATATGCCAACTGCGGACAAATCCTCGGCTTTTCATGAACTGTTTAGCTCGTTTTATTTTGTTGGTAGGTTTCTAAATTTCGATGTTTTCTTTCGTATTTTTTACATTTCACTTTTGACACTTTTGGAACATGATGTCATGGCATTATATGCCATATTTAAATTGGTCTTGTTATATATCAGCGCTTGTGCTTTTTTGTTTGTTCTTATAATATATCAGCGCTTGGGCTTTTTTATTTGTTCCTATAATATCTTATAATATATCAGCGCATGGACTTTTTTTTATTTCAAACTGATCTCTCGTTTGGGATTTTTGTTTTTACGTTGCCGAGGCTTTTAACTACTGTAATATGTTTATAGTTTATTTTGTTGCTAGTTGTTATGTATGTAAATAAGTTCATTGTATCTGTTTTAACTCCCGATGCAGGTGCTTACTGTTAGTTGTTTCACTTTGACGGGATGTTGTTATTTACACTGTTTGTTTGCTAGAAAAACCTTCAGGAAGTGCGAGGTTGGAGCGCTCCACAAACCAGGTTCAAGCACCCCAGTTGGCCCTTTTGCCGATTGACCGTTCCAAGGCGGTAACTGATGATTTTTCTTTATGTGTGTTATGTCTCGTCTCTGTCTTTTTGTCACATTTGCATTTACCTTGTTTGCCTTTGTCTACTGGTAGATAAAATTTAAATGTCTGTGAGAGTTTTGATAGGACTTTTTCTTATTTACCTATTATTATCTCAGCTTTTTCTTTAATTAAACATTAATATGTGTAAATCACTGCAAAGTGGATTGACAGTGTATGATATGATAGTGTGTAAAGAGTAGCCAGTCCTTTTGGAGATGATTAAGAGTGTAGGATTGACCCCCACAAGGCCCACCTTTTCCTTTTTAGTTTTTGTTCACACAATTCTACAGTTATTAATTAGCACCTACCTATACACGATTTGTTTTGCTTACGAGACATTTGGAGTTAAAATTACTTGGCGATTCAGGACAACTGGTATATTCCTATAATCTCGAAAATATTATTCGGAAACATATTACTAACAAACGTTAATGGGTTATTGCTCGTTAGGCAGAGAGATATTGTCTGTGCTTAAATTCGATTTAGAACAATCAGATTTTAATTCAATATATAAATGGTAATGCCTGCAGGAAGGACTGAAGTTGACTATATATTGTATTGAGGTGCACTATATACTGATGATAGGTTTGGAATCGGTATTATTGTTGATGAATAATACATTTGAATTGAGACTGTTTAATACAACCACAACATAATATTGTTATAAGTGCATATTTGCTGATTTTCATTATCAGTGTGCAAATAACCTTGTATGGACCATATAAACACTTGTTTACTTATACAAACTATGCACACAAATCACACACACACAAAACACACAAATAAAAAAAATAATAAAAAAGCAACAAATATTTTCTTGTTATAAACGAGCAAAATTCTGTTCTAAAATAAAAAGATTTTGCCAAAAGGAGTAACAGTGTTTTAAGTATTTCCCTGACTTAATTTCAAAGGCAGTCACATTGATAAAAGCCCATAGCAAAATTATAATGATTTATTTTTTATATTATGTTTAATTATAGAACCTGATAAAACTACATGTATATGCAAACGTGATAATGAAATGAAGCAATTAATGAACAAAGAGTTTAAAAATCAATAAATATCTAGAGCGGGTGTGAGTACACCATACAGATTCAGTGGAAAGCGTGACTTTACCAGCGTTATTAAGTTAGTGACCTACCCTCCCGCGGTTAAGTGGGTCAACCGGTCCTTGTTCTCGGCCATTACCCTTTGCTTTTGTCCACTACTTTGAAAGCGGACTTGTATAGTTTGGCGGTTAATTTAACTCCAAATTTATGCATTACTGATCTCTTCAGGGTTTTTAACATCGGAACTCACGGTCACTGTGAAGCAAAGCGGTATGGTGAGGGAGTGGTACGGAAGATGCCGATTTTTATTGACCTGAAAAGTGAATACTTTTCAGAATCTGCGAATACTGCAGTGTTCGGTATTCATTTAAGATATACATGAAGTTCTACTTGGCCCCCGCTCGTTTGTTTTGTTTTCTTTGTAATTGCAACAAAGCGAAACATGAACTTTTTTACTTTTCACTTGAATTAAATACCAAGGTCAAAACAAGTGTGACTTACGTTTTCCAGGACGAGGTTATAGTACATCGGGTTGTAGGCAGATAGTACTTCCACTATGCCGTTGTATGACACGCACTGAATGACACTGTCGTTAGTCTGTAATATACACAGTTCTGTGATTTAAAAGTTATGCTCCAATGTTTTAACCTTATAACATTTTCTTTTGTAACTGGAGTTTGTGTCTGGGTCCGTGCTACAGGACGGTCTGCTTTAAGGTAGGAATCCACATATGCGACAACGGAACAATCTGAACATAGTGAAAAAACTACCGAGGAACGGGAACAGGATGACATATAGAAGCGATGCCAATTTTTAACGTCGATACATGCCGCGAACTTTCCGCTGCCAGAAAGACGACTCCGCACGCAAATAGGAACAACATTAATTATCCTTTTATGAAAAACCCCCCAAACAACAGCCACAATAACTTAAAAGAGATTTACGTTTTACGTCGGTGAGACTTAAAATTTTGTGTATTTGTCATTGTTACTCATGATGGCCAATACTTTAGTAAACAAACAATACTTATCATTTACTTTTAAAGAAATAAGCTTGTTGTCGCCGCTCTAGAGAGTGGTTGCTCTTTTTTACTCTAGAGAGTAAACCCTTTTAATTTGTCTACAGACTTCATTTTTAATAACCTACATATGGTTTATTTTTATCAAGCTACATACAATAATAGACAATTTGATGGACAGAGGTTGTTTCGTGTAATAGATGATAGAAAGCAGCATAGTGGACCGGAAGTAGCAGCATAGTCGTGGTTGTCTTACATGTTTTATTTAGAACAAAACACGACGTTCAACGGGTCGGGTCTTTAACTGGGAGTGGAGATCGTCTTATATTATATATAAGTCGCATAAAAGATCTTTTACAACAATTGAACTCCGTGAACAGCTTCTCATCTCGTCTTGTTGTTGTTATATATATAACAAAAGTGGTCTCTTAAGACAGGTGGTCTCTTAATGCAGCATGGTTTCTTTTTGTGAGAACCACACTTGAAATTTACAATTTTTTTTTGTATAAGCAAGGAGTAGAGAAAGCAATAACATCAATATATTTTATTAGTGTAACAGAAAAGTTAGGCATGTAAAGGTCAACTAATGTCTATAAAATTAAATAAATCAGCACATAAATACATGTATGTTTATCAGATATTATGTTTGTGCATTTTGTATTGTGTACATTCCTCCTGGATTTTCACAGTCAGTTTGTATTTTGTGCTAAATCCTCTGTCTTCTTGTAATAAAATTAGTATGTAATTAAAGTATATACACTACAATTTACATGTTATTAAATTGCAAACAACAGTTCTAAAATCATCACTTAGCACTGAAATAATTATGAATGGCAGTTTCTTTCACAGATGATGTCATTCGCATGTCAATTAGAATGTGACACTGGCACTTGACGTCCGGTCGCATCCAAAAACCAACGATAACATAAGTCGTTCAGCGAGTCATTTTGAGTTGAACGTTTAACTCGTATCACTTTCGAATTTCCATGTTCATATTCGTCCATTATTTCACGTTTTCGT
Source organism: Sinonovacula constricta (assembly GCA_007844125.1). Classification (NCBI taxonomy): domain Eukaryota; kingdom Metazoa; phylum Mollusca; class Bivalvia; order Cardiida; family Solecurtidae; genus Sinonovacula; species Sinonovacula constricta. The sequence continues at coordinate 47,811,647 of CM017568.1, read as the reverse complement.
TTTGCAATGTTCTGAATCTGCGTTTTTCCGACACCAAGCTCAGATGCAACAGCTCGACAACTTTTCCCATTGTTCAAAAGTTTGACAACTTGGACACGATCGTCTATTGTAAGGCACGTTTGTTTAGACATTTTGATGCGTAATGCAACAAAGAACAACTGTTCCAGATATTCCATTACATTACTGTATCCAATTGCAGTTTGCGCTTTATAATTGTATATTTTAAGTTTTTAACAATTCAATTTATCGTAATTCATACAAACATAACTTTGATTTACTTTTAAAGAAACCGAAGTCGGAACATGGTCGATAAGTGTATATATATAGGCCAACACCGACCACCTATAATGGACTTAAAACCAACGTTTTCTTGCACGAAAGGGGACCCGAATTCTTGTCAAACGTTGCAACAAGTGCCAAGAATGTTATAACCGTTGGGGACTTGGAACTTCACCTTGATTTAGTTTCTTATCGTGAAACCGTTAAATTCACGAGTACTCTTAAAGCTTTTGGCATGAGACACATGTCAGTGAAATGCCAAATCTTCACGTGACTTGTCCAGGTTAAGTTGATAGTAGTGGAAAACTTAAGCGTGATCCTATGGCAGTCATATTCCATGTGAGAGCTTCTAAAGCTTGTCCGGTTACCAAAAAGTCTCTTACTGAAAACTCAATTCAATTGACATGAATGCTTATAGAAGCGAACTATTAAATGAGAGGGTCTGTTGTGACATCTACAATTGTCGATGAACTAGCAGATACATATGTAGCTGAACTCTCTTCCCTTGTTGATTAACATGTCCCTCTTCGATCAAAAACATTATTTTATGGCCACCCTGCCCATGGTTTACAGAACAGCTGCATGATGTGGTCCCATAATAACGATTTTATTAGTGAAAGTAACATTTTGCAATCTAACAACAGTGAGGCGTGAATACCCCTCTCTTACGGGTTAAAATCAACACTCCTATCCCTAGCTCATCTCAATTCCTCTCCTTTCTCCCAATCCGCACTACTAGCATATATAGTCTAAACTAGTTGCTCATCTGAACTGAGCTCGCATATATTTTTTGACGACCGTGTCATTCCTACAGTGCACAACTCACGCTTCCCGCCTATATTTTGACGTATGCCTCTGTCATGACCGCATAATTACATTTTAATAAACCATATATTTCCATTTAAAATTAGTTTAATTGTAGTTAGACGTCTATATAATTGTTTATGAATTAGTGTAGTGCCTCTTAGTAAGTTTTGTAGTACATACACGAGAAATCCGTGCCCGACCTTTCCCGCCCTCGTCTGTTTCAGCCAATCAGTACAAAGAGATCAAATTGTTTACTGGGTTTGAACACCGGCCTGTCATTCTTCTGACAGCCGTTGACATATAATCTTACACCGAAATATATATATTATAATTATATATATTGTTGACAGGTAATTAGTCTTTTATATTATTATTATTATTTCATTATAAAGCATTACTACTGTGTAATACAAGTATATTGTTTTATTATTGAATACTTGTTTGATAATCATTGTTCATCTTTACATTTTATGTATCTCAAAACCACATCCGCCGCCATATTGTAATTCTATATTCATGTTTACATTATTGTTAATGTTTCATTATTAATATGCTATACATATTGTCTGTCGATTCTTCTGACAGCCGTTGACATATAATCTTACACCGAAATATATATATTATAATTATATATATTGTTGACAGTTCATTCTCAACCCCGAACCGTGACACCTCAATCACGGTCATCGTGCCTCTTTACTGCCATTTTACTAGTTCCCAGTGCGTTATAGTATATTTCCTTGTTTTGATTATTAATCATGTAAGTTAACTTTTTGCACTTAGTTTAATTAAACGACACGATGTATTTAACTAACCAATTATAACCAATTATTATTTAACTGAAAACTACTAACATAATTAAAAACTAATTAATATGGTAATATTACATTACAATACCAAGCTTATAGTTGACCATGAGATCTACAGAAAACAATGTATGACTGTTAATAAACTTCTGCAAAAAAAAAAAAATGATAACTATTTGAATAAAGTCAATGCATAAAGCCAAGATAAAAAGCCATGTTTAAAGTAACTAAATGTTTACTTAGCGAAACGAATCATTCTCCCCTTTCTACCTTATCATCTGCCTCTGAACTAGCTCATAAATTTAGTGACTTTTTTATTAGCAAACTTGAAATAATAAAATCTGACATAAAAGCGCAAAACCAGTCTGAGCCTACTTTAGAATGTCATAACATTGGAATGCCAAGTTTAGACAAACACCTTACTAACTTTACCCCGTCGTCCGTCGGAAGTTGAAAAGATAATAGAATCATCTCCAAATAAATACTGTAAGCTTGATCGCATACCTACTACGCTACTTAAGGCCTGTCTACAGGAGATCCTACCCCTGCTAACAAAAATTATAAACACTTCACTTAAAAATGGAACTGTACCAAAGGCATTTAAACAATCCCGCTGTAAACTTCTCCTTAAAAACAACATCTTGATAATAACATTCTTAAAACTATAGACCTGTTTCAAATATCCCTTTTGTATCAAAAGTACTGGAAAAGGTGGTTGATAGAAAACTTGAGGAACATTTGACATCAAATAAACTTTACAATCCACTTCAATCTGCTTATAGGAAAAACATTATACTGAAACAGCGCTGGTTAAGGAACAGAATGGACTTCGTAAATCTGTTGATCGCATTACTTGTGTTATTCGATTAGTCTTCAGCTTTTAATACAACTGACCATAACATCGTTTGGAACGACTTAAACGCAACTTTTGAATTTAAATCCTTGGAAAGGATGAATTCATACTCAACCGATCTCTATCAAACTGTGTCGGTCGAAGGTCGTCTGTCTAATGCAGTAAAGATGGGTTACAGTGTCAACCATCCTCAAGGATCTGTTTTAGGACCGAAGTTCTATAATCTGTACTCAAAGCCTATAAGTTTAATATGCAAAGACAGGGAATTGAACATCAGTCTTATGCAGATGACACAACTATATATTTCTTTTAAAACTAATGATTTGTCTGCTTTGACAGAGGCTTATAATCGCATCGAATTACGCCTTATTGATATAATGTCTTGGATGAACCATAACATGTTAAAACTAAATACAGATAAAACTGAGGGGATTATATTTACACCCCGTCAAATTTGAAAGATATTCCGTCAATAACAGTTGGAAATTCAAATGTAAAAGCATCTGATTCTTTTAGAAGCCTGAGGTGATCTTTGATAGTCTGATGAATTTGAAAAAAATGTGTATTCTCTGTGTTGGTCTTGCTACCACCAGCTGCGTCAAATCAGGTACATGAGGAAGTACTTAACTACAGAAACAACAAAAACTCTTTTCAATTTTTTGGTTACATCTAGACTATACTACTGTACTTTACTCCTACTTGGTTGTTCAAAGGCACTTATTTACAAACTACAAAAATGTTCAAAATACAGCTGCCAGAATAACATGCAAGTCAAAAAGAAGTGATCATGTGCAACCTCTATTTAAAGAACTGCGTTGGTTTGCTATACAAAGGCGAACTGAGTACAAAATCTTATTGTGATTACAGTCAGAGCGATTCATGAATCTTCTCCTGAGTACATCCAAGACGTTATACTATTGTACAGTCCTACACTTATCGTGGGGTCACAGGGCAGCTCGTTATTAGTTGTTCCTAAGAGCCGAACCGTCACTTATGGTGACCGATGTTTTGCTTTTGCTGCACCTACACTCTGGAATGCACTGCCAAGAGATCTTAAAGAATGCAGTACATTAGTAACCTTTAAGAAGAACCTTAAGACCCATCTTTTTAAGCTATCATACGTCATCTAACATTTTAGCCTGAAACCCTGTCATCATGCACATTTTTCAAGTGATTATTTATATAAAGTTAATTATTGAGTTTTTTAGTTTTCATTTTAATCTATGTATCTCTTATTGTTTGTCTATAATTTTTTTTTCTTTTATGGACTATTTTTAAACAACTAACTGTTTTAATGCTAAATTGATGTTTCATCATGTTGCTTATGTTCTTTAAAAAATAATGTAGGTAATTTTGTAAAGAGCTTTTGAACATATATATTATGATACAAGCGCCAAATAAATGATATGTCTGCCCCTTATCCTACTGATAATATCACAGTGACAGAAAGTTGTAAGACAATCATCGCCAAGGAGTTCCAAATGCTGCTATGAGAGTGCTTTCTGACTCAGTAGGTGTATATGCCGTTGGTGTTTCTGTTTTAGATGAATAATGATAAATGGGTTATTTCTATCAATGTGGACAAAAAAAAGTTGATATTTATTGTGGTTTACCTACGCCACAACTCTTCTAATTAAGTCAAAATGAGGTTAGACAGCTACAGCGATATACTGTCGAAAATGTTAAAAGTGGTCACTAAAAATAACTGATGGAATTGTAAAGCTTATTTTTTTCGCATTTTTATTCTTCGTTTCTGTATCTTTGTTAAGGTGTGCTATTTTATAGCAGAATGGGATCTTCAATAACGATTTTTCATTTAAAAATGTAAATTACGAGTATGAATAATTTAAATGTAATATACTGCTACTGTCAAAGTACATGTAAAAGGCAGATTGTCTGTTTTTCCTGCCACATAAATGGATTTACAAGATGCAGTATCTCATACCTGCCAGTTCCGTTAAGGCAAATACAGATATGTCCTTATGACAGAAGGGGAAACGATTACAAGTGTAAAGTGATGAAAAGTGTAAAGTTTGCTGTGGTAATTTACTACCTGTAAGTAGTCACAGAAAAACCTCAGTCAGTTAACACAGTCGATCTAAAAACACAAATAAAACTACACATGATTTACCAGCAGGACAACCGACAGTGAAACTAATTTGATTTAAAGTTTGGCTGAGTTGAATATTATGGAACATTATATACGTACCATTTTCGGGTCGTCAGAAAATCCAATAGCTATGTAGTAGTTATTGGATGAGGTTTTCTTTTTCAGTGTAAACTCGACGTCCTCCTGCCCAACCTTGGACCACGTGACCAGGTAGTCACAGCCCGTAGAACATACTGATGCGGAGGGGAAGCAACTCTTGGTCGACTCACACGCACCGTCTCGGACAATCTTCGACTGCAGTAAATATTAAGGTTATTGGGAGTATAGATTCTTATTTATCTACAACACTTCAACGCAACGCAATTCTACTTTATTTAAAATTCAATCATACATACCTCGTGCATGAATATAGTGACGGTGATAGTGGGGGTCAAATGCCATTTGAATAGATAAGACGATATAAAACATAATTACAATACAAACATTTAGATATTGCTGGGTCTTGACTAATACCTTTCTCAGAAAAGACATATCCATAAAACTTGAGAGACGTTTTCAGAACTCGAATTTCTCTTTGTTGAGAGTAATGTTCATTTCTTGAAGTCTCTTTAAGACAGCTTTAAGTCTCTGGTCATGAAGAACTTTGGTTGGAGCATGAATTTTTATGTCATCAGAAATATAAAGCTTTCCTTCTAGTCCTGTGAGCACTTGCCGGATTTCATTTTGAAATATTTCAGGGACAACACTTACTCCGTAGTTGAGACATGTTGTAACTGTACAACGTGTGACGCAAACACTGTCATATTTCTTGATTCTTCGGCTAATTCAAGTTGATGGAAGCCTTTGTTGAAGTCTACTTTTGAGAAGTATTTTGACCCATTGAGTTCCAATAGTATGTCATCTGTTGTAGGCACGACATGTCGTTCGTGTTTCTATGCCTGGTTAGCCCTTTCTCATATATTTCATCTGCAGCGTTTGGTTTTGGTGCCATGACAATGTTGGATACCCAGGGGGTCGGATCATGTACCTTCTCGATGACGTCAATTAGCTCGAGCCATTTGATTTCTTGTTCCACCTTGTCCCGCACGTGAAAAGGTATTCTTCTAGCCGGTTGCGCTATTGGCACGACATTTTCTACCACGCGAAATTTGATATGTTTGGCTTTGTGCTTCCCAAGACCGGTAAACACGGGTTTGTATTTGTCTCACAGTCCTGCATATATGTCACTGTCCATAGACTTTATGACTTGAACAATGCCACGGTCCATAGTTGTTTGAAAATAAAGTAATATCACTGATGCGCACTGAACGGCATAAACGTCTGCTACGGTGTACTTTGATTCTGATTCGATTTAGAAGCTGTATTTTCCTTTAATGGTCAGTGGTGTGTTCTGTGCAAACGCAAATACCTTTGTATTTGTCTTTTCAAGTTTCAGTTTATGTTCCATTTTATTCACAATGCCTTAGCTAACGACATTTATTGAACATCCTGTGTCTATAAGAGCCATTGTGGGTACTTGTGGGTACTCCATTTATGTTCAGTGTCACTTGAGGAAGCTTGCTATTTGTCAACACGTTTACGCCGAATGCTGTTTCATTGTCTGATGACTTAACGTCACTTTGACCGTCACATTTTTCGATTTCATGCACATGCTTTCTACATTCATGCACATGCTGTCTACTGTTTTTTTTTCTCTTTCTGCAGACTGCGATTAAATGGTTTCCTTTATGGCAATAATGACATATCACGCCAAGTGCCGGACATTTTCAGTGGTGTGGGAAATTTCAACCACAGTTTCTGCATATTTGCTTTGGTGGAGGTTTGACCGATGACGACTTGTCTTTGGTATTCTTGTTTTTACGACGGTGGTGGATTTTATTTATTTTACTGCTTTGCGAGTCCATAGCCTTTGCCTGTCTGTGTGCGATTTCCATTGTCCTCGCCATTGTGAGGATGTCACCAAGGGGTTTGCCGTCCTCGAGACATTTAAGCCGCAATCTCTTTGATGGGAAACCTTGAATAATCTGGCTTTTGATTTTGCTGTTCTTGTCGTGGAAATCACAATTTTCCGCTTTCTTGACGCAGCTTTGTTGCGAACTGATCCATCGTTTCTGCTGGTGACTGCCGCATATTTCTGAATTCATACTTTTCGAATGCTGTGTTTCTTTTCGGTTGGAAATACTGTGCGAGTCCGCCTTTTGTGTTATCATAGTTTGAGTCGCTGTCACTCAAGTTCAAAGTTTTGTAGATCTCGAACACTTTATCTCCGGCATAGTGGAGAAGCAGTTTTTTCTTCGTTTCTTTGACTCCATGTTTAATTCAACGAATAGGTTTTCTAGTTTTGACACGTACTTATTCCACCGCGTACCTACGGACGTTTCTTCCCCAAAGACGTCGAATTTTGGGAACGGCGTCAATCCAGTCATTTTCCACAGGTTATCCGAAAGATAACTTTGGCCCGTAATGTGTTAATTCGTTAATCCCCGTCGCCAATGTAATTTTGTTGTTGTTTATATACAGACTCTTAAGGGATGGTAATACAAGACCCGAAGGATGGTTTACACTTTTATTCAGATGCTCACACATACATTCTCCAACTACCCTTCAATACATGCATACAATACTCTTAAAGGATTAGAGAGGCGGGGCTTATAAGCCAATGGGCGGGCTTAGTCGCGCGGGGCTTATCAGCCAGTGGGTGAGATTGGCCGCTACAGATATGAAAATAACTAATGCTGTTAGGAAACACTTACGGACAAGAACTCCATTAGCCGCCGACGAAAAATGACACCAGTACGACCAGGACCCCATACCACGACCACAACGACCACCACAACAACTAACAATTACGACTATCATAACAACAAACAAACCAACAATAACACGAACAATGACTATCTTACATTTTTCACAAATTAACAATAATAGATAGTAATTATAGCAGTCCTAACCTAAAGTGCAATAGTACACACATTTCTACGACGACTTGGTCAGAGTCGGCCAAATTTACATTGTATGATTTAAAACAAACACTTGTACCGGTCGCTTTTAAATGCGCAACCAGCTGCCTGTCTTGTAAATAAAAACAGACCACGTACTGTGCTGGGGCTCAACATGAAGTTGAGTTTATCCGTTGAAACTGAAGGAAGTTGATCGTGCTTGGAAATATAGCCTGAAAGGCAACGAATACACAGTATTAACAATAATGCATCAACAAAAAAAAACACACACGTCAATAGCGAAACTTAACCCACACGGTATGTTTATAACTACCGATTTCCTCAGGCAGATATACTAGTCAACATACGGTCAATTTGACTACTATCATTGGAGAATGTTAGTGGTGATACGTTAAAACGGGATTCCGATTACAATGTTGCAGACATTCTTTAATATTTGGCATTAATTTTTATTTCGTTAAAGCAACGCTATGCACTTGAACATATTTCAGATCTACGTGATATCTTCAACTTAACTGGCCATGAACACATTCTGTTTTATTTTTATCTTATTTAAATTATGAATGTAGCAAATTCAAACAAAAGGTTGACCATGTTTATACAATTACGTGTGTTACCCTTTTCGAATGTCGCTTCACAGTATCGGCAAAAATGCCGGCTAATCCCATCCCATCCCTTTTTCGCGATAGCCTAATCTGATATGTTAATTGTGTATCTGCTTGGACTTATCATCTACTCATAATAATTGAGTTTTCAGGAGAGGCGGTATTTTACACATAAACACATTTGGCATTTATTTAAAAAAGATTTTATGCAACTTCGTTTCATACCACGATAAAAAGCATACATTAACATTTAATCCTTATATAATAACACCGTTGTTCCTTTGTGTTTAACAAGTGATCTTAGGCAAAAATTATGTGAGCTCAATATTTCGACCAATTTGTGTTCTCGTATTAATACTGATTCTCAATTGATAAGACAAAATTTGCTTTCTATATATTTATTTTGTCTGGTTTGGTTTACATAAACGTGTCCTATGCGGTTAAGGATATACTTCATGCTACATACTCCATTCCTATCATGGTTTTGGAGCGGGATAATGCAAAAATGTACCTTAGCGATCCGGAAATTTCACACATACGAATATGTCACTCACCCTACATTTGTAACCAATCAGAAGCTATAAAAATTCAAAATCCATAGCGATTCATTTTTAAATAAAACTCCTTTTAATTTTCTTTTTTACAATGCAAAAAAATCAAGTCAAGAAGACTGACAGTTTCTTTGACAGTTTTATGGGGCATATTATATGTCATTTTGGTAGAACAGGTAGAAGTGAGACAGGGACTTCAATCAAAGTCAAATAGAATCTATTAAGACGTTTCCATAGAACAGACTCTATCCTATTCGTGAAAACTGGACTAAAATTGTGGATTGTGTATGCAATATAATTTTTTTTTCTGAAACTGAATGACATTCAACTTGAAGCGAGAACAAATAAGTAACTGTGTGGACCGCTAATTCGTAGCTCACAATTTAATAACAAAATGTCATTATCTGACACATGGGCTGAGAACTTTCTGCTTGACATTTTGCAGATGATTGTTTACAAAAAACAACAACAACACAGCACCGAATGTCCGAAGAAAATCAAAAGTATCTCACTATGAATTATCAACATTGTATTTAATTTGGCAATTATACAAGCATTTTTTGTAACTGAATTTCATTTCTCCGTAGTAGTAGTATATATGTAAACAGTGATGCGTGCCTTGATTGCAACGTCAAAGTGTAGCCCGGTCATGAGTATTGAGAAAGATATAGCCGACTGCGTCTCATTGAGAAATGAAAAGCAGTCCCGTGGTTAGCCAATCAGATTAAAAGAAAACAAGGGTTAATATAATTAACTAAAGGAAAAAATGTATGTCATGACCTGACATAATACACATTAGACTGCGCAATCCTGACACTAGACAGACCAGTCCTGGAACTACGCTTACGAAAGTAAGAGTTTGTTGGGTTTATCTTCCATCCTATATACGTACTTCATAGTACTTCAGTTGCTTGAAAAAGATTTCCACTTATGTAGTGCTGCCTTTGCGGTGCATATCATGCCGTGAACACCAGGATACCAGTACCATTATACCACTACCATGTATACCACTACCATGATATCAATACAATGTATACCACTACTATTATACCAATATTATGTATTCCACTACCATTATACCACTACAATGATACCACTACAATGTATACCACTACCATTATACCACTACCATGACATCACTACAATTTATACCACTACCATGCATACCACTACCATGTATACCACTACCACGATACCACTACCATTATACCACTACCATTATACCTCTACCGTTATTCCACTACCGTTATACCACTACCATTATACCACTACCATTATACCACTACCATTACACCACAACCATCATACAGTTACCAATTATACCACTACCAGTACACCACTACAATATATACCACTACCATGTATACCACTACCATGATATCGCTACATTTATACCACTTCTATTATACCACTACCATTATACTACTACCATTATACCACTACCATTATACCCCTTCCAGGATACCGCTTCCAGGATACCGCAACTTTTATACCACTCCTATTATACCAATACCATTATACCACTACCACTATACCACAAGCAATATATCACTACCATTATACCACTACCATTATACCACACCATTATATCACTTTCATATATACCACTACCATGTATACAACCAAGATACCACTATCATTATACCACTACCATTATACCACTGCCATTATACCACTACCATTGTACCACTACCATTATACCACTGCCATTGTACCACTACCATTATACAACTACCATTATACCACTACCATTGTACCACTTCCATTATACCACTACCAATATACCACTATCATGTAACCACTACTATTATACCACTATCATGTTTAGCACTACCATGTATAGCACTAACATGATACCACTTCCATTATACCACTACTATTATTCCACTTCCGTTCTACCACTACCATTCTACCACTACCATTTATACCAAAAATACTTTTTACCATTTTTCTAATTAACGCCTTTTTATAATGGTATTCGTAAACAAGGTAAAGCATGCAATACCACAATAATGATTTTTTTCATTGAATTAGAACAGTACTGTTGGACAGAAGCAAGACAAGTTTTCATACGCTAGAGCACGCTGTAATTCTTTATGGCTTTTCTTAAAGCCTCATAAAATACACAATTTATTATGTTCATGTATAACAACTACTTGTAGTAAATATTGTATTTTTTTGTATGTACCGCATATAATGTCTACATAATTGCGACGTGCGGTTTGTCTTAAAAACCAAAATGGATTTTTTACTCAGACCTTTTAACGTCTTTAGACGGCACCCGAGGTTGAGTCGCCGACGTGTTATTCCTCTGACTTCTAAACGCCTGGCCGCATGGGTTCGAGTCCAGGTCGGGGCGAAAACGTTCATGCTTGGAGGTCTTTTGCCGGCCTGCAGTTAGACGAAGGGTCTGCCTGTTCTACAAATAATAGCTGAACATCGCTTTACTAAACATCTCACCCGCGATGAACAACAACAACAACCATTTTGTGATTTTAGAGATTGTTGTAATTATTCTAGCACTAAGAGGATAGAGTATTTCAAAGCAATAAAGACAATAAATACCACTAATGCTGGACCCATATGCCACTAGAAGGTGCCAGTCCTGCATTAGATCGAAGAATTTGGAAGAAAAATCAGTGGTCGATGATGTAATGACGTTGACATTTTTCTTTCGGCGGAACGTACAACTTAATACACCGTTTTGTAATGACGCATTCTGAACATCAACTCCGTATGTTGGCTGAAATTATTGTTCATTGTCCTTTATCATGCATATTATTTATTAAAAATTGCAAATACATATAAGTAATAAAATATTTTTTAAAGTATTCGTGTGAATTCAACTTGAGTACATTTGTATTTTTATAAACGACTGCTTAAGTCTTTGTTCTTCAATACTTTTTTTATTCAGAGAGTTAGGTTCATTTAAATTCAACAATTTCTTTGCAATTCTTCTAATCGAATAATACATCTCTCTCTTTCAAACACTATGTGGACATTATTTTTCAATGACGTCACTACTTTCGTCATAACTTATCAAAGAAAACGTCAGCGCTTGGACGTTTTCTATTCAAATAGATTGGTTTTCATTTCATTGTTTGCATTTGAAAAATGCATCAGGAAGTACGAGGTTAGAGCTCTGTAAAACCGGTTTCAAGCACCCTAGTCGGTCCATATTGCCGAATGACCGCTCCAAGACGGTAACTGTCGGGTTTGCTCTTTTTGTTATATGACTCATCACATATTTGTTCTCACTTTTGCATTTGGCTTACACGTGAATACCTTTGCCTTTTCAAATTTTGGTAACATTCACCCGAACCTTTCTACTGAATGATGCAGGTTGCACGTATTTAAGACACATGTTTAAATTACTGGTTGAAGAAACGCTAAAACAAGTCGGCAACATGCGTGTGTAAGCAATCAATGTATTTCCAGACGTAATTATTGTTCACCACTTACGTCTGATAGCCTGTCGTTATAGTAGCCCGGGTTGTACGAGGATATGACGTCTATTTGACCGTTGTTTGTCACGCATTGAACCACACTGTCGTCAGACTGCGGACAAAGAAACCACAGAAATGTATACACAAGTCTACAGGAGCGGGTGTACCAATACCCTACAAAAAGTCGTTGATGCGAAGCATCAAAGGCGACGCAAAAGCTGGAGCAGGTAAACAGGTTTAAGCAATATAAGAACAAGTAAAAAAGACATATGTGAAAAGTTATGGTTTTTATTTGAAAGTTTGCAGTATACTATAAAGCTCCAGAAAAATATGTATCATGCTAAATCATAACCATCGAAGGATTTAAAACAAAATAAAAAGCAAAATCCGACACCATTTAATAGGTTTACCAAGTTGTTACATATATGTAGAAGAAGAAGAAAAAAGTAGCCATGATCATTACAATCAACGATAAAAATAAAGCAGAAAATGCACATGTGCTGCAGACTCACATTACACAAATAATGATCGTTTAGGAAGTATTTTTCTGGAACAAAGTATGTTTCTTTCTTTTTCAGTTTCTTCATTTTTGTTTTTCATACTTGTTTTGTATGGAAGCATTTTTGTATCTGGATTATGTATGCAAAGAACAATATTTATTATTTCCTAAACTTAACCTACTTCACATCTTTAAAGTGAAATGAATGGAGACAAAATAAGAGAAACAGAATGACCTGGTATGTCCTCAATCCCGATAGAACTAATATTGTAACAAAGCAATGTTATTATGTATGTATTTGCTACTGTGGTTTATAGTAACACTCTGAACTGACACTTGGAATACTACTTAACACATGTTGTTGTCAAGTGAAAGGTAATATGTTATTCAATATAGGACATAAATACTACAAAATATCAACTGACTTATTACGAAAAGCAATAGTTTAATAGTATCCTAGATGGATACTGTTATTTAGAAAATCTGGGTGTAAAGAAGCTATAATTATTGTGAACATATATTGTTTTTGCAAACTGCTCATGTAATAAAAATCTTGAACGAGGATCAAAGTCTCATGTCAGTCCAAGGTTCAAACTCAGAAGCCTCCGATGCCGAGTCCATAAACTTAACCTCTTGATCAAGAAGGCTTTAACCAGGTTAAAAATGCTTTCTTGGTGTGTTGCATGTTTCTCTTATGCAAGTGAATTGATCATCCGAGCCTTTAATAAGATCCTTTTGAAAACTTGTCGTGACAGGGTTTGAATTTGAAAGCCTCCGATACAGAGTCCAAAAACATAATCTCTTGACTACAAACACTTTAGAGATGCTATAAAAGCATTCCTGCATGCTGGCAGCACTTGGAATTATATTTCTAGATTTGCACGGACCTTATAGAAATCGTTTATGCAGTATACTGCTAGAATCTTTAAATTTTGCATAAACTTTTCATCTAAAGTCAGACTTTATCGTGCATACTCAATGGATCGTCCAGAACATGTTTCTTTCTGGCTATGAAATGTTTCTTTGCTAACAGATAAGATCAATTAGTGTACATGCAGTTCGAACATCAAATGACGTACCGAAGAGCATTCTTATCTACTTAAGTAAGTTACGTAAGTTAAATGTTTAACAAATAATTAAAATAGAACTTCGTTTACCGCAATAGAACCCATATTTCACCAGGGTTAGAAAGTCCGCCAAACAATTTTGCCCATTTGCAAATTTCAATGAGCATTTCATATATAAGCGTCGCGCCCCAGCGCGTCGCCAATGAAAAGTATAGTACTCTCTGTTTTTTGCAGCGAGAATACTTATAATGAGTGACACAGAAAGCCGCCGATCTAACAATTTATAATTATTCCACTTGTTGCATGTGCTTTAATACGCTCGGTCATTTGGGAGAAGTTCGTTGACGGCAGTAAATTCATTCTTTGTACATGTCTTTAATGGTAACGTTTATGGTAAAACAATGGTCGTGATACCAAGGTTGTCTGAAATATAATAAAACATCAACATAAATACGTATGTTAACAAACGTCACATGACAGATAGACACAGGCAGCATTGTGCAAGAGTTCAAAGACATCATAAACTACCCTTTACAGCGCAACACACAACAAACCAGTACAACAATACCCACAGCAAACGAAAGAATACATATTATTGATATAATAGAGTATACAACGTACCTGAATATGGTTGATATATATCTACACTATAGGACGTATGATCGTACAGTGAAGTAGTGCCGGCTTGTGGTAAAGAGGTAACTTGTTTCACTTTGATAGTTTAAGAAAACTAGGGTATGGTATTAGCTAAATAATATAAAAGTTACCACCAGCAATACAATTTAATACGAATAAAGGTAAGTAAAAGAATTATTCTCCAACACACTTTCTTACAAAAATAATTAAACGCATTCCTTTGATTTTATGTGAAAACGGGAGGCACTGTCATACTCTCAACATTCTGTAGCAGTACAAAGTTATCCACTATTAGTATAGCCTGTTTAAACAAGATGTCAATGTGTTTATAAAATGCAAAACTAAATGAACTTTGAATTTATTAATAATCCAACCTTCAGAGCTACTCGCATCATCTTCAGCCCAGTGCCAATTTAAGGATTACAGGAGTTCGGCATCAATATGTTCCGAATTTAAATCGACAACATGTAAACATGTCATCGGCACCTACAAGACACCTCTTCAGCACACTGTGCAATCTTACTGTAATGGTCCACACGAACGGGAAACATTTAGGGACCAATTAAAAATAAAAAAACCGTCTGCATTCTACCACATTGCATTCGGCTACTAATGATAAGTTTCGGCATTTAGACTTATGACATCCACAAGGACCTCGAAGGATTCACGGACGAAAAGTTTACAATATGTTCCAGCATGTTTTCTCGATGTTCTTGAATCCTTCAATGTGCTTCTAGAAACCTCCTCGCCACCCCAGGGTTTAACCGGAATCAAAAATAACTTCGGCCACCTCAATTTGTAAAGGTGTTTGTTTTTAATTTAGTCGCTCCAGGTTTACTTCGGGTCGGCCTCACGATCTTCGTCAAGCCATCATTTAAGCAGTCATTTAAGTCATATATCGCTTCCAACTGGACTTTAATACTGTGTGTAAGCCTATACGATCTTGTAATGCTGATGCTTTAATGCTCAAAACGAGTAAAATATAACGTTTATTCGTCTCAATAACCCCCAAAACATATAACTAAAAACATTACTTTCGCTATGGCGGCCTCTGTCGATCATAGCCGAAAGTAAAAATTGTCGTCGGTGTTTTTTCCGACCCGAGGTGAATTCAAGATTTGCCCTGTTCCATCCTATGAGTTCATGATCTTTTTCCTTCCAGGATAAGATAAAGCCGGTCTTCCTCTATTTCGTGTCTCGCTTCCTTTTTCCGCCATTGTTATTTACCAATTAAGGGTCACGGACGAATGTAAATGCGGTTCACGGGGTTATACGAACGCTTACGTAATTGAACGGAACATTTCTTGATTCGACCGCAGTAATTTAAAATCTTGCTTGACTCTTCAGTTCTATGATTTTAGATTTCCAGATTAAAAAAAAATATTGACTCATTTGAAATAATGTTAAAACTATGGACAAACAGCCACTGTATGTTTCACATAATGTATCTGAAACGTTATTTGCCGCAAATTTGATAATGAAATTCCAAACCATTTATAGCATTAATCAATAGGCACGTTCGGGAACCGACTAACTCTTCGGAAAGCTTTCTGAAAGACTTCCTAATAGTTTTTTGCCATTAAAAAGAGCTCCGACGATAGCTGAATTATAAATATCTAGAAAGTATTATATAAATGTTTGGATGCAAAAATATTATTTTAACTTTTTAATTTAACTATATTTAATTTGTTTCTATAAATAAAAGTCTTGAAAAACTTTAATTTGGTCTCAGTGATTCTTTCATTAGATGGTAAAGTTTTCAGTCACATTTGAAGTCTATTTTAATCGAGAAGACATAATGCGTTTCAAAAATAAGACAATGAAAAAATATCAGATTTAGTATTTTACCACTCACACTGTGTTGTTGTCTGAGAAATGATATAAAATCAGCTTAAAATAACTTGGTCTCAATAGTTAAAATTTAAATTTTATACCATTTTAAACAAGACCGCCATGGTGGCCCTTAATCGCTCACCTGAGGACACATGCTTTTAGTAGGCACATATCTGGCGTCAAGTAATTGAGAGTTATTTATTTTGGAAATCTTTGGTGAAGATAAGACCATTAGTGTGCCCACTGGGCTGATAACATTTTCTAGAATTTTACCTTGTAACCTACCGAATTTACACGACCCACTTCAAAACCTATGTAAGAGTCATACTGGCAAACATTCTGGCCAAGTTTGGTAAAGAGGGGCCAACAATGTAATCTGTTTTCACAAGGTTTTTCTAAAATTTGACTTTGTTACCTAGTTGATGACCCCACGTGCCCGTGTTACAAACTCATCTAAGATTTCTTGCAGGCAAACATTCTTTCCATGTATAGCGAAGATTGGACTACAAATGTAGTCTCTAGTGTGTTCACAAGCTTTTTCTGAGATTTGACCTAGTGACCTACTTTTTGATCCCACATGACCCAATAAGATACTCATCCAAGATTTCATACAGACAAACACTCTGATCAATTTGGAGAGATTGGTTTATAAATGTGGTCTCTAAAGTGTTCACAAGCATTTTTTTCTTCAGATTTGACCTTATAACCTACGTTCTGACCCCACGTGACCTAGTTACAACTCATTCAAGATTTCATGCAGTCAAACATTCTGACCAAGTTTGGTAAAGATTGTGCTTTTAATGTGGTCTCTAGTGTGTTCACAAGTTAAAACAAAATTGACCATTTGTCCTAGTTTTTGACCCCAGGTGACCCAATAATGAACTCATCCAAGATTTCATGCAGACAAACATTCTAACCAAGTTTGAAGAAGACTGGATAAAAACTGTGGCCTCTAGCGCGATTACAAGCTAATTTGTTGACGCCGCACGGCGGACGACGAACGAAGAGGTATCATAAATGCTCATCTTGAGCACGTTTTGCTCAGGATTAGCTAAAAAGGCAAACTTTGTATACCCACAATAAATGATTAAACAACATAAAACCTTTGATTTCTAAATTACTGTCGTATCATTTTATTAAGCGATGGCTTAATTTTCGCGTATTTCGCGCTCCGTCCAGTGCGCGAATTTAAAACCTAAGTTAATATTATCCAGACCACTTCCACATACGTATCCGAAACGTGCTAATGTCCGAGTGGACCTACACTTTGTATTTACTTGCCCGTATCGCTATTTGAAAAAAAAAATGAAGTATTTCATATGAAAAAAAACAAAATAGCATTTGTTGTAAAGCTTTAAAGCTTGTTGAGTCTTTTCTGTTCATTATTATGTATAAAGCTTACCTTTTTTAAATATTCGTAGCACATCCAATTACTGCGTTAATGTTTGTTGGTCTATTATTGTCAAGAGTCTATTATTGCCAAGAGCTATGAAATTTGTGACAGTGAAATTGAGACCAGTGAAATAAGCACATTTCTACATCCCAGCTGTCAGTTTCGGCACTCCCTAAGATTTTTTTTATCTACATCACAGTAAGCCAGTGTACTGGGAGCAATTGGGAGAATTGTTCACAGTAAAAAAAAGATCAAAAGCTCACGTGCGGATAGTGTTAAAACTCTGCTTCCAAGATATGATTAGATAAGGGACAAAAATCACCAAAATGGGAGGAGTTATATCGAAGTTTAGGTAAAGGAAAAATGTTGACTGACCCGTTTACGCGAACAAATGCTTGATTCAAGCTGTAAGTAAACTTATCAGTGGGTATCTACGCTACAACGGGAAGACCGACATGTTTCAAAGGCTAATTATTTTGATGTGTAATTCTTTTACCCCTTTTTGAGTAATTGTTTTACAATTAATTGACACTTCGGAGCATATAGCGGGTTCGCCAATTAACATGCCAATTACATGCCAATTAAAGTATGCCAATTGAAGTATGTTATAAATGGTCAAACTGTATGAATCAAACGGGTCAATTAGCGGCTCCGAATAAACAGCGGTCCGATAATTGACTACTAGTAATAAAGGAAGTGGTAACTGACAGGGGCCAACTGACACATGATTTGCTGGAATGTTCAAATAAACAATATTGATAACGGGTCAGTCAATTATCGGTTATAATAATGTTGTTGTTTCTTTATTAATTGCACGAATTTACGTCCGCGCGAAACAGTCGTTTTCCGCGATTGCGCGAAATTTCGTGCCAGCGAAATTAAATGATACCACAGTAAATGCTGCTTTTTAAAAGACTATATTGTCTTAATGTGGGAAAATCAAAAGAGTCGCAACCTTCTCACACAATGAGGAGACATTCGAGATATATTTCGGCGAATATCGTCTTTCCTCTGCCACGCATTGATGCTTAATTCGGAAAAGCTTCGGCGTTAATTCTTCAACCGTTTGCATGCAACTCCGACAATAAATGCTTTAAAAGCATTGTTGCAAAGCGGCGCCTACTTTTTCTTGCTTTTTTGGTAATATGAACGTTGGTCGTTTGTGGTATTTGATAGTATTTGTTGTGTGATATTTTATACCGCCTTTGAAAAATATTATGCTTATGGGCCTTTAATAGACATAGTGAGATATACGGTGTTTTCTAAGAGTTCTACTTTAGAGAGTCGTTTTGACATTTATTCCGACAGACCTTGCGTCAGCATTCGTAATTATGCCAAAATAAGGTTAGAAGGCTACGACCAAAAAAATAATCGTATCGTTACTTCGAAAGGCTTAGACGAATTAAAAAACAATAACAAACTTACTTTTCATGAAGTTATTGATGTTACCAGCAACATTATTCACCAACACAAATGACCCTCCAGAGCTTTTACCGAAAATGCATGTTTGTCAAGGTCCGATCAAACACAAGTTTTATTTTTGCTGCACTTACCATCACGGGGTCGCTTGAAAATCCAATAGCTATGTAGTAACTATTAGAGAAGGTTTTCGTCTTCAGCGTGAACTCGACATCATCCAGTCCAACTTTAAACCATGTGACTAAGTAGTCGCAGTCCAATGAACAAACTGATTGAGAAGGGAAGCAACTCTTGGTCGATTCACACGCAACGTCTCGATCTATAGTAGCCTTTAAAAAGAAAAACAAATAAATTATCAATCTTTATCTAAAACAAAAAAGCAAATGGCTTTTCTTTAATGAATTATAAATTCAATACTTACATGTAATCATAACGAACATATAACCAGATGTAAAGCGGTTTTGTATATTTAATTAAACCATTTTGACATATTTATATGCTCCCGGGGATATAAATCTGAGACGGTTTACTATACCTGCTTTTTTTTGGTCTGGTAAATTGTACTCAAAACTGATCAATCATATGGCTGCATTAATACCACAGGTTTGCCTAGAGATGCATACCTTAAGACTATTGTATGAGACCGAAACGAGAAAACATTTACCTGTGCGGGAGAGGTTGGTGTTGGTACTTTGGGAACGAACTGAATCGGACCGTCTGACTGTCTTGGTATGGCTGTGTGCATGGTGATAGTGCCTGGAAATACGATGATAGTACCCATTTTAGACATAAATGATATAGATAAATCGGATCAGTTAGAATTGAAAGGTAACTTATTATTGTAAAAGAAACACATCCAGGCTTCGTAAAACATAAAAAAAATATCAAAGCATAAATAAAATAATAGAAGGAAAAAAAACAGCATAGGAACCATCGAGACCTATAAAAAGCAATAGATACATGCAGAAAATCATAGGAACGATTGAAGCCTATAAGAATGTTTCATGTCATAGATACATGCATAAATCATAGGTAAAACAAAGCTATTGTCTATTTTCAAGCTACTGCTCGTTCAGCCGACTTTACAGTTTAGCCCCTGGTCATTGGGTGTATGCGTTAATCCCGTATTGTGGCAGCCGACCCATGACTCTGGGAAGTCCTATTACTGACCCAAATGACCCATGCAGGTATTCATTTATATACCTGGGTGGAGTGGAACGAGTCGAGGTAAATGGCTTGCTCAAGGAAATTGGCGACGATCTGAACGGGGTTCGAACCACAGACCCTATGATCCGGAGTCGTGCGTCCTACCACTGGACTATTTCGCTCCTCCAATAGGAACAATCGAAGCCCATAAGAATGTGTCATGTTATAGATACATAATTAGATCATAGGAACGAGCAAGACCTTATGAAGGTGCCAGGTACTATTATACATACATAAATCTATGGAGTATTTGTAAAAATAGTATCATTTTAAGATAATATTTCAGTTAAATGTTGAAAATCATTTGCTAAGGTATCTGAATAAATCATTTATTGAGCATCTTTAGTATAACTTGCGACAAACACGCAGTATGTGTGTGATGAAAAGTGCGCGATTTGCTTGGTATGCTTCAATCTGTATGTATATCTACTTCGACATATGTCTCTGTCCGTCGGTATGTTTGCCTGTTAACCTGTTCGTCTGTCGCTCGCTCGGTCGGGTCTGTGACATCTTGCAAAGACATGTATGTACACAAATGTAAGATTATGACTGAAAAGTCTTATATTTACATACAGCTCATTTTCTTTGTATTTTTAACAACATAAGTCGTTTTCGTCACTTCTTTTTCGTCGCAGACCATAGACACATTCCTAGGTAGAACCACCGATGCATCACATGTCAGTTTCCTTAGCAACCGTCACTAAATTAAATATGCAGGTTTGTTTAGAAATATGCTCATACATTTTTCAAAAAATGGTAATAAGACTATAACTCTGGTACTCAGTTAACGATGATAGATAAACCATAATGGTGATAGTTAGTTATGCTAATGAACATAAATAATAAGGAAAATCTAAAAATAAACGTAAAATTTAAAAGAGGTTGTTTAGATTTTTGTTGTTTATAAGCCATATTCAATAAAACTAACCAGTTTTAAAAGTTAATTAGGCTTTCCTACAAGTCTAACACACTTGGCTAAAGTCTTTCATGAACCATGAATCGAATTTATAAATATTTGATTACTATTTAATTCCTTGTGGTGTCTAATAACTTCTTATTATAATGAATTCATTATTATTTTTATTATTATTATTATTATTATTATTATTATTATTATATTTTGGAAAAATTTCAAGCATTTTACAAAAATCCTGATTTCAATAAATATATCTTCAAAACCAAATGGTATATTACACGAAGTCTTAGGTAATTTAACACAAACGCTTGAACAACACATGCATATTCTTTTAGAAATATTAATACAATGTATTGTATTAACCGGTTAAGTTTTAATAAAGTTTAAAATGCTACTTTTTACAAATGAACGAAAAGCCATTTCTTTAATTAAAAGCATGAATGTCTTTTTAAATTTATATTAAATGCATTTTAGAGTGTAATATCTCATTATAAACTAAGTAAACGATAGCAAAGGGATCAAGAATAGACATTCACATTTGAAATGCATTACCAGTATCAAAATGTTGTTGACAGCATATAATTGTGATTACCTTAGAATACAGAGATATCTACGGATAATCACAAATAACCAGATTAGTTCAAAAAGTACGGCAAACATATGTCTATTTATGTAAGGTGGGGCATTCCTTAGATGAGCGGGTCAGCTTCAGATATTATATCACTCTTTATGCCATTTCTTATATTGCCAATATCCTGAATGTAAGTAGAAATATGTTTGTTGATAATGCAAAGTGTTTTGATTAAAAATGTAATTTGCTTGAAAGCTTATGATATAATTTAAAATGAAACTTCAGAATATTATTGTCACATTATACTGATCGGCATTAATTTGTATACATTTATAACATACTTTCAAGAAGGATATTATCAGACATGAACATTAAACGTTAAACATAATGATGCTGAGACGTTCTAGCTGCTATGTTCCTTGATTCTACATTTAGATGCAAAAATATACATGTTATACTGTCAATTCATTAAGATTATGATGTAAGATGTACATGATGTCATAACAAATTCTGACATGACAAAAAATATATTGTTCAAGTTGAATTTCAGCTAGGAAATTAGTTACGATAAAATAAATCCTTCCATTCCTAGGGAAATGCTCGCATAAAATGCAGGCGAACCGATATCTCTGTAAGAAGGACCATACTCAGCCATGTTTAATGCTTATATTTAAAACGTTAACTGCTCTATCACCTTCGCTTGGACCCCGGTGCTTAGTGTAGCATCAACATACTTTTTGCATATACGGGTACTGACTCATACAGTATATATGAAATTTGTATTTATGCTTTTGCTACGCTTTTCAGTAACAATCAATAAATCTATGTACCTATGTAATTAGGCTTATAGATTGCGTGATTAAAATATCTTCAGTTTTCCATTTCTGACATTTTTAAATTTTTGATTTTCATGAAAAATGTTAAGGCACATGTTATGTACAGTAGTACACCAGCGTTTAAGGTTACGCTAGTCAGGTTAAGGGTTGTTTACCGTTGTGGTTTTGATGACGTAGCATTCGCGTAACTGCTAGAAGAAAAGGATCATGCTAGAAAGTTCAATTGTTTATTTTAACTGGTTTTCGAGAATGTTCTGGGTTCGTGAATGTTCTGGAAATTCTTTGGGTATATATATAAGGCGTGTTTGCCGATAAAAAGTAAATGGAAGTTTGGATAAAAAGTTTGCTTTAGAGATTGGACATATAGTTTGGTAATACTTGCAGCTTCTATCTTAAATCTTTCTGTGTTGGAACTTACGCGGACTTACTATATTCTACAGTGATATAAATATAAAAAGTGATGAATTTGGAATTATATCATTTACATTCGTGAATTGTTCTACCTTTGGATTATTTCAACTACAAGGACATTCTACCAATTAATCTTCAGGATTATTCGACTTTGAATTATTGATTGGACCTATAAAGGGACACCTCCTAAAGGGACAAACTGTAAGATAATATTTATTTTGCTTTCTGAAATTTTGTCTCATTTATTTGTTGTTGTTTGATTACGCCATAGAGTTATTTGTTTATTAAAATAAAACATTATTGTACTACATGTTGCTGGCTTGTTCTTTCTGTTACACCATTTCGCCGTTTAGTAAACGTGCCATTTTATAAATAAACTTATATAGCGACATCCGGTCGTAACAGCACATGCCTACAGTGCCTAAAGGAAACAACGCCAATGGTGAAATAAAATACACTACAGTTCATAGTAGATTTAATTACAGATTTAACCAATTAATGGATTGTTTTGACATAAACACGTGCACAGGAAAATATGTAATGTTTAAAAAAGATTCAAATAAAAGTCCAATGGGCGGGAGCGCAGTATTGATACCTAACTGCCGGACTAATAGCTTCAATTTGCCAGTAGGTAACCCACATATTTCAATGAAATGTACATTCGGTAAAAGTAATTAATCCATTATTGTGCAAAGGAGTTCAGGATTTCGTTCTCATACTTCTAAATTGGTTTCTGTTTTTGACAGCAAAAATTTCGATTATCATAAAAATTGAACCATAGTCCTGAAAAAAGCAGCATATTGTTATTATTATTGTTATTAATTGTTATTAAAGAAAAGAAAACCGTGTCACAGGTTCAACACCCGGTCTGTATTTAGTTCAAACACCCCACAAACATACAACAATAGCATCTCTCTACGAACCATTATAACTGGACCCAGTCGCAACGAAGAGGTACCAGGGAATGGTTAAGTCAAAAAATCTGGATTTGTCGTTAGTGGTGCCGGAAGTGAGGAACGAGTTGATCTGACGTCGGAACGTGCAGCTAAGGACACCATTGACATGGGAGCCAGTAACTAGCGTCACTCCGAAACGAGGCTACAGGTGGATCATTAAGACAAGTTAGTCAGAATATATTAAAAAAGCTTTCAGTAGCTTCTTACTAATACAGAGATGATATTGTCTATAATATCACTAAATTCATATTAACGGTTAATATTAAGCATATTCTCAAATCAACTTTAAATTCTTTATACTGACCGCCAGTAAACGAACGTTACATACAAAACAAATAATAGACAGACCAGAATCTACTAAAATTAAAATTTACAAAACCGGGAACCGGGACTCAAATCCACGGTGTTGTGTGGATAAGAAGCTACAAGTCATCAACTGTATTCGCTCGAACCAGAAAAACGCCAATCCGGACCTTTATATTATAACAGGATTTGTTATAACGTTATTTCGCGTTGTTACATTCCCTGGCGATGAAGCCAAGAAGTGACTAAAATGTCATAATTGATATTCGTTTTGAATGGACTCGGTTTTGTTACATGTCTTGTTATCCTGATCGCCAAGAAATGTAATAACGCGAAATGTTATGACATTATTACATATCCTGTTGTTATTACATATCCGGTTTTACATGTAACAATGCATAGAAATAACACGTAAGCCAAGACGCGTTTGAAAAAAGGAGACATACGAACCTACAAGAACTAGAACGAGGGTTTGGGCCAGGTAAATATATTCAAAATTAGGAAAAAATCCCATTTATTTATTTTTAATAAAAATAGCTTTTAATTTTAAGTCAACTGTTGGGTACTTTATCGCATCTAATTGACTTTAGTAACTTTTTATGTTCATTTTGGACTAAGCCATAAAAATTACAGGCAATTTGAAAAATGTTTGTTTTATGTCCGTTGTAAAATTTATTAATCATATTTGAAAAAAGTTAATTCATACGTCATCGAATCTTTCGTTGACGTAGTTTCCGTTGTATGAGCCGTCGACATCAACTCCGCCATTATACGACACACACGCCACCACACTGTCGTTGCCCTGCATAAAAGACGTTGGTTGTCATTGTTGGCAGAGCCTCGTTTCGTATAATTTTATTCAACTTGTTTAATAGTTCCAGTATCTAATGAACACTCATATCAAATCCTCTATTTATCTCATTTATATTTTTTATATTAAACTTGGTTAAAAATACTTTTCAAAATTGGCATATGACCCAATACCGGACAGAACATTGACCGGCATATGTTATGGCAATAACATTTATAATGCGCATAGGCCTTACTGTAACGATCTGACATGTCAATGAGAGAAATACCAGATAAAATACAAACTAAAACCAAACAAGATTACTGTAAGTAAATAATCTATGAAAACCGCAGTAAGTAAATCAGCACCAAAACATTTGTATTATATTAAATATAGTTTATTACCTCTCTTTTTAAATCTTGGTTTATTGTTGTTGTCTGTAGGCGTTTTCCCAGATATTTGTTCACCATTTATTAGTATAATTTACCACTGTGGCCATACACTGTAATTTTCTGGCGAGACTTATCTTTCGTTGTAAAACACATTATCATTTTAGTTTGCTCATCGCATATTTTATCAAAAAATATTGACTCACCATTGCAGGGTCTTCAGAGAAAGCAATTGCCATGTAATAATTGCCCAGAGGCACCTGTCGCTGTAACGTAAATTCGACGTCATCAAGTCCCAACAAAGACCATGTGACCAGAAAGTTACAGTCGGTGGAGCACACTGTTGGCGATGGGAAGCAACTCTTGGAATTCTCGCACTCCTTGTCTCTGTCCACAGTGTCCTACAATAACGTTGAACATATCTTACCAGGAAATATTAGATATTCTGCCTGAAAATCTTACGATATTCTGCGTGGTAATATTAACAATTCTGCGTGATAATGTAAGAAATTCTGCGTGGATATGTTAAATATTCTGCGGGGTAATGTTAGATATTCTGGGTGGTAATGTTAGATATTCTGGGTGGTAATGTTAGATATTCTGGGTGGTAATGTTAGAAATTCTAGGTGGTAATGTTAGATATTCAGCCTGGAAATGTTCGCCTGGTAATGTTTAATATAGAGTATTAGATATTCTGCCTGGAAATATTAGATTCTCTGCGTGTTAATGTTAGATATTCTGCGCGGAAAAGTTAGAAGGATCGGGCAATATTAAGAAGATACGATATCAGAAAGACTGAGCAACGTTAAGAAGATTTGATGTCAGAAATATCGAGCAACATTCAGAAGATTTGACATCAGACAGATCGACCAACAATCAGAAGATTTGACATCGGACAGATCGACCAACAATCAGAAGATTTGATGCCAGAAATATCAAGCAACATTCAGAATTTTTTGATATCATAAAGACCTGACAACATACACAAGATGTGATATCAGAAAGATTGAGCAACATTCAGAAGATTTGATATCCGAAAGATTGAGTAACATTAAGAAGATTTGTTATCAGAAAGAATGAGCAACATTCAGAAGGTTTGATATTAGAAAGATTGAGCAACATTCAGAAGATTTGTTATCAGAAAGATTGAGCAACATTAAGAAGATTTGATAACAGAAAGATTGAGTAACATTCAGAAGATTTGATATCAGAAAGATTGAGTAACATTCAGAAGATTTGATATCCGAAAGATCGAGTAACATTCAGAAGATTTGATATCTGAAAGATTGAGCAACATTTAGAAGCTTTGATATCAGAAAGATTGAGCAACATTCAGAAGATTTGATATCAGAAAGATTAAGCAACATTCAGATGATATGATATCCGAAAGATTGAGCAACATTCAGAAGATTTGATATCAGAAAGATTGAGCAACATTCAGAAGATTTGATATCAGAAAGATTGAGTAACATTCAGAAGGTTTGATATCAGAAAGATTGAGCAACATTCTGATGATTTTATATCAGAAAGATTGAGTAACATTTAGAAGCTTTGATATCAAAAGATTGAGCAACATTCAGAAGATTTGATATCAAAAAGATTGAGCAACATTCAGAAGATTTGATATCTGAAAGATTGAGCAACATTCAGAAGATTTGATATCTGAAAGATTGAGTAACATTTAGAAGATTTGATATCAGAAAGATTGAGTAACATTCAGAAGATTTGATATCAAAAAGATTGAGCAACATTTAGAAGCTTTGATATCAGAAAGATTGAGCAACATTCAGAAGATTTGATATCAGAAAGATTAAGCAACATTCAGATGATATGATATCCGAAAGATTGAGCAACATTCAGAAGATTTGATATCAGAAAGATTGAGCAACATTCAGAAGATTTGATATCAGAAAGATTGAGTAACATTCAGAAGGTTTGATATCAGAAAGATTGAGCAACATTTAGAAGCTTTGATATCAAAAGATTGAGCAACATTCAGAAGATTTGATATCAAAAAGATTGAGCAACATTCAGAAGATTCGATATCTGAAAGATTGAGCAACATTCAGAAGATTTGATATCTGAAAGATTGAGTAACATTTAGAAGATTTGATATCAGAAAGATTGAGTAACATTCAGAAGATTTGATATCAGAAAGATTGAGCAACATTTAGAAGCTTTGCTATCAGAAAGATTGAGCAACATTCAGAAGATTTGATATCAGAAAGATCGAGTAACATTCAGAAGATTTTATATCAGAAAGATCGAGTAACATTCAGAAGATTTGATATCCGAAAGATTGAGTAACATTCAGAAGATTTGATATCCGAAAGATCGAGTAACATTCAGAAGATTTGATATCCGAAAGATTGAGCAACATTCAGAAGATTTGATATCAGACAGATCGACCAACAATCAGAAGATTTGACATCAGACAGATCGACCAACAATCGGAAGATTTGATGTCAGACAGATCGACCAACAATCAGAAGATTTGATGTCAGACAGATCGAGTAACATTCAGAAGATTTGATATCCGAAAGATTGAGCAACATTCAGAAGATTTGATATCAGACAGATCGACCAACAATCAGAAGATTTGACATCAGACAGATCGACCAACAATCAGAAGATTTGATGTCAGACAGATCGACCAACATTCAGAAGATTTGATATCAGAAAGATCGAGTAACATTCAGAAGATTATATATCAGAAAGATCGAGTAACATTCAGAAGATTTGATATCCGAAAGATTGAGTAACATTAAGAAGATTTGATATCAGAAAGATCGAGTAACATTCAGAAGATTTGATATCCGAAAGATTGAGTAACATTCAGAAGATTTGATATCCGAAAGATTGAGCAACATTCAGAAGATTTGACATCAGAAAGATCGACCAACAATCAGAAGATTTGACATCAGACAGATCGACCAACAATCAGAAGATTTGATGCCAGAAATATCAAGCAACATTCAGAATTTTTTGATATCATAAAGACCTGACAACATACACAAGATGTGATATCAGAAAGATTGAGCAACATTCAGAAGGTTTGATAACAGAAAGATTGAGCAACATTCAGAAGATTTGTTATCAGAAAGATTGAGCAACATTCAGAAGATTTGATATCAGAAAGATTGAGCAACATTCAGAAGGTTTGATAACAGAAAGATTGAGCAACATTCAGAAGGTTTGATATTAGAAAGATTGAGCAACATTCAGAAGATTTGTTATTAGAAAGATTGAGCAACATTCAGAAGATTTGATATCTGAAAGATTGAGCAACATTCAGAAGGTTTGATATTAGAAAGATTGAGCAACATTCAGAAGATTTGTTATTAGAAAGATTGAGCAACATTCAGAAGATTTGTTATCAGAAAGATTGAGCAACATTAAGAAGATTTGATAACAGAAAGATTGAGTAACATTCAGAAGATTTGATATCAGAAAGATTGAGTAACATTCAGAAGATTTGATATCCGAAAGATCGAGTAACATTCAGAAGATTTGATATCTGAAAGATTGAGCAACATTTAGAAGCTTTGATATCAGAAAGATTGAGCAACATTCAGAAGATTTGATATCAGAAAGATTAAGCAACATTCAGATGATATGATATCCGAAAGATTGAGCAACATTCAAAAGATTTGATATCAGAAAGATTGAGCAACATTCAGAAGATTTGATATCAGAAAGATTGAGTAACAGTCAGAAGGTTTGATATCAGAAAGATTGAGCAACATTCTGATGATTTTATATCAGAAAGATTGAGTAACATTTAGAAGCTTTGATATCAAAAGATTGAGCAACATTCAGAAGATTTGATATCAAAAAGATTGAGCAACATTCAGAAGATTTGATATCTGAAAGATTGAGCAACATTCAGAAGATTTGATATCTGAAAGATTGAGTAACATTTAGAAGATTTGATATCAGAAAGATTGAGTAACATTCAGAAGATTTGATATCAAAAAGATTGAGCAACATTTAGAAGCTTTGATATCAGAAAGATTGAGCAACATTCAGAAGATTTGATATCAGAAAGATTAAGCAACATTCAGATGATATGATATCCGAAAGATTGAGCAACATTCAGAAGATTTGATATCAGAAAGATTGAGCAACATTCAGAAGATTTGATATCAGAAAGATTGAGTAACATTCAGAAGGTTTGATATCAGAAAGATTGAGCAACATTTAGAAGCTTTGATATCAAAAGATTGAGCAACATTCAGAAGATTTGATATCAAAAAGATTGAGCAACATTCAGAAGATTTGATATCTGAAAGATTGAGCAACATTCAGAAGATTTGATATCTGAAAGATTGAGTAACATTTAGAAGATTTGATATCAGAAAGATTGAGTAACATTCAGAAGATTTGATATCAGAAAGATTGAGCAACATTTAGAAGCTTTGCTATCAGAAAGATTGAGCAACATTCAGAAGATTTGATATCAGAAAGATTAAGTAACATTTAGAAGATTTGATATCAGAAAGATTGAACAACATTCAGAAGATTTGCTATCAGAAAGATTGAGCAACATTCAGAAGATTTGCTATCAGAAAGATTGAGCAACATTCAGAAGATTTGATATCAGAAAGATTAAGTAACATTCAGAAGATTTGATATCCGAAAGATTGAGTAACATTCAGAAGATTTGATATCCGAAAGATCGAGTAACATTCAGAAGATTTGATATCCGAAAGATTGAGCAACATTCAGAAGATTTGATATCAGACAGATCGACCAACAATCAGAAGATTTGACATCAGACAGATCGACCAACAATCGGAAGATTTGATGTCAGACAGATCGACCAACAATCAGAAGATTTGATGTCAGACAGATCGAGTAACATTCAGAAGATTTGATATCCGAAAGATTGAGCAACATTCAGAAGATTTGATATCAGACAGATCGACCAACAATCAGAAGATTTGACATCAGACAGATCGACCAACAATCAGAAGATTTGATGTCAGACAGATCGACCAACATTCAGAAGATTTGATATCAGAAAGATCGAGTAACATTCAGAAGATTATATATCAGAAAGATCGAGTAATATTCAGAAGATTTGATATCCGAAAGATTGAGTAACATTAAGAAGATTTGATATCAGAAAGATCGAGTAACATTCAGAAGATTTGATATCCGAAAGATTGAGTAACATTCAGAAGATTTGATATCCGAAAGATTGAGCAACATTCAGAAGATTTGACATCAGAAAGATCGACCAACAATCAGAAGATTTGACATCAGACAGATCGACCAACAATCAGAAGATTTGATGCCAGAAATATCAAGCAACATTCAGAATTTTTTGATATCATAAAGACCTGACAACATACACAAGATGTGATATCAGAAAGACTGAGCAACATTCAGAAGGTTTGATATTAGAAAGATTGAGCAACATTCAGAAGATTTGTTATCAGAAAGATTGAGCAACATTCAGAAGATTTGTTATCAGAAAGAATGAGTAACATTCAGAAGATTTGATATCAGAAAGATTGAGTAACATTCAGAAGATTTGATATCCGAAAGATCGAGTAACATTCAGAAGATTTGATATCTGAAAGATTGAGCAACATTCAGAAGGTTTGATATTAGAAAGATTGAGCAACATTCAGAAGATTTGTTATTAGAAAGATTGAGCAACATTCAGAAGATTTGTTATCAGAAAGATTGAGCAACATTAAGAAGATTTGATAACAGAAAGATTGAGTAACATTCAGAAGATTTGATATCAGAAAGATTGAGTAACATTCAGAAGATTTGATATCCGAAAGATCGAGTAACATTCAGAAGATTTGATATCTGAAAGATTGAGCAACATTTAGAAGCTTTGATATCAGAAAGATTGAGCAACATTCAGAAGATTTGATATCAGAAAGATTAAGCAACATTCAGATGATATGATATCCGAAAGATTGAGCAACATTCAGAAGATTTGATATCAGAAAGATTGAGCAACATTCAGAAGATTTGATATCAGAAAGATTGAGTAACAGTCAGAAGGTTTGATATCAGAAAGATTGAGCAACATTCTGATGATTTTATATCAGAAAGATTGAGTAACATTTAGAAGCTTTGATATCAAAAGATTGAGCAACATTCAGAAGATTTGATATCAAAAAGATTGAGCAACATTCAGAAGATTTGATATCTGAAAGATTGAGCAACATTCAGAAGATTTGATATCTGAAAGATTGAGTAACATTTAGAAGATTTGATATCAGAAAGATTGAGTAACATTCAGAAGCTTTGCTATCAAAAAGATTGAGCAACATTTAGAAGCTTTGATATCAGAAAGATTGAGCAACATTCAGAAGATTTGATATCAGAAAGATTAAGCAACATTCAGATGATATGATATCCGAAAGATTGAGCAACATTCAGAAGATTTGATATCAGAAAGATTGAGCAACATTCAGAAGATTTGATATCAGAAAGATTGAGTAACATTCAGAAGGTTTGATATCAGAAAGATTGAGCAACATTTAGAAGCTTTGATATCAAAAGATTGAGCAACATTCAGAAGATTTGATATCAAAAAGATTGAGCAACATTCAGAAGATTTGATATCTGAAAGATTGAGCAACATTCAGAAGATTTGATATCTGAAAGATTGAGTAACATTTAGAAGATTTGATATCAGAAAGATTGAGTAACATTCAGAAGATTTGATATCAGAAAGATTGAGCAACATTTAGAAGCTTTGCTATCAGAAAGATTGAGCAACATTCAGAAGATTTGATATCAGAAAGATTAAGTAACATTTAGAAGATTTGATATCAGAAAGATTGAACAACATTCAGAAGATTTGCTATCAGAAAGATTGAGCAACATTCAGAAGATTTGCTATCAGAAAGATTGAGCAACATTCAGAAGATTTGATATCAGAAAGATTAAGTAACATTTAGAAGATTTGATATCAGAAAGATTGAGCAACATTTAGAAGCTTTGCTATCAGAAAGATTGAGCAACATTCAGAAGATTTGATATCAGAAAGATTAAGTAACATTTAGAAGATTTGATATCAGAAAGATTGAGCAACATTCAGAAGATTTGATATCAGAAAGATTGAGCAACATTCAGAAGATTTGATATCAGAAAGATTGAGCAACATTCAGAAGATTTGATGTCAGAAAGAATGAGTAACATTCAGAAGGTTTGTTATCAGAAAGATTGAGCAACATTTAGAAGCTTTGATATCAGAAAGATTGAGCAACATTCAGAAGATTTGATATCAGAAAGATTAAGTAACATTTAGAAGATTTGATATCAGAAAGATTGAGCAACATTTAGAAGCTTTGATATCAGAAAGATTGAGCAACATTCAGAAGATTTGATATCAGAAAGATTGAGCAACATTCAGAGGGTTTGATATCAGAAAGATTAAGTAACATTTAGAAGATTTGATATCAGAAAGATTGAGTAACATTTAGAAGATTTGTTATCAGAAAGAATGAGTAACATTCAGAAGGTTTGTTATCAGAAAGATTGAGTAACATTCAGAGGGTTTGATATCAGAAAGATTGAGCAACATTCAGAGGATTTGATATCAGAAAGATTGAGTAACATTTAGAAGATTTGATATCAGAAAGATTGAGCAACATTTAGAAGATTTGATATCAGAAAGATTGAGCAACATTTAGAAGATTTGATATCAGAAAGATTAAGCAACATTCAGAAGATTTTATATCAGAAAGATTGAGTAACATTCAGAAGGTTTGTTATCAGAAAGATTGAGCAACATTTAGAAGCTTTGATATCAGAACGATTGAGCAACATTCAGAAAATTTGATATCAGAAAGATTGAGCAACATTCAGAAGATTTTATATCAGAAAGATTGAGCAACATTTAGAAGATTTGTTATCAGAAAAATTGAGCAACATTCAGAAGATTTGATATCAGAAAGATTGAGCAACATTTTGAAGATTTGTTATCAGAAAAATTGAGCAACATTCAGAAGATTTGATATCAGAAAGATTGAGCAACATTTAGAAGATTTGTTATCAGAAAAATTGAGCAACATTCAGAAGATTTGATATCAGAAAGATTGAGCAACATTTAGAAGATTTGTTATCAGAAAAATTGAGCAACATTTAGAAGATTTGTTATCAGAAAAATTGAGCAACATTCAGAAGATTTGTTATCAGAAAGATTGAGCAACATTCAGAAGATTTGATATCAGAAAGATTAAGTAACATTCAGAAGGTTTGATATCAGAACGATTGAGTAACATTCAGAAGGTTTGATATCAGAAAGATTAAGCAACATTTAGAAGATTTGATATCAGAAAGATTGAGCAACATTCAGAAGATTTGATATCAGAAAGATTGAGTAACATTCAGAAGGTTTGATATCAGAACGATTGAGTAACATTCAGAGGGTTTGATATCAGAAAGATTGAGTAACATTCAGAAGATTTGATATCAGAAAGATTGAGTAACATTCAGAAGATTTGATATCAGAAAGATTGAGTAACATGCAGAAGATTTGATATCAGAAAGATTGAGTAACATTCACAAGATTTGATATCAGAAAGATTGAGCAACATTCAGAAGATTTGATATCAGAAAGATTGAGCAACATTTAGAAGCTTTGATATCAGAAAGATTGAGAAACATTCACAAGATTTGATATCAGAAAGATTGAGTAACATTCAGAGGGTTTGATATTAGAAAGATTAAGCAACATTCAGAAGATTTGATATCAGAAAGATTGAGTAACATTCAGAGGGTTTGATATCAGAAAAATTGAGTAACATTCAGAAGATTTGATATCAGAAAGATTGAGTAACATTCAGAAGATTTGATATCAGAAAGATTGAGTAACATTCAGAACATTTGATATCAGAAAGATTGAGTAACATTCAGAAGGTTTGATATCAGAACGATTGAGTAACATTCAGAGGGTTTGATATCAGAAAGATTGAGTAACATTCAGAAGATTTGATATCAGAAAGATTGAGTAACATTCAGAAGATTTGATATCAGAAAGATTGAGTAACATTCAGAAGATTTGATATCAGAAAGATTGAGTAACATTCACAAGATTTGATATCAGAAAGATTGAGCAACATTCAGAAGATTTGATATCAGAAAGATTGAGCAACATTTAGAAGCTTTGATATCAAAAAGATTGAGAAACATTCACAAGATTTGATATCAGAAAGATTGAGCAACATTCAGAAGATTTGATATCAGAAAGATTGAGAAACATTCAGAAGATTTGATATCTGAAAGATTGAGCAACATTCAGAAGGTTTGATATCAGAACGATTGAGTAACATTCAGAGGGTTTGATATTAGAAAGATTAAGCAACATTCAGAAGATTTGATATCAGAAAGATTGAGTAACATTCAGAGGGTTTGATATCAGAAAAAATGAGTAACATTCAGAAGATTTGATATCAGAAAGATTGAGTAACATTCAGAAGATTTGATATCAGAAAGATTGAGTAACATTCAGAAGATTTGATATCAGAAAGATTGAGCAACATTTAGAAGATTTGATATCAGAAAGATTGAGTAACATTCACAAGATTTGATATCAGAAAGATTGAGCAACATTCAGAAGATTTGATATCAGAAAGATTGAGAAACATTCAGAAGATTTGATATCAGAAAGATTGAGCAACATTTAGAAGATTTGATATCAGAAAGATTGAGAAACATTCACAAGATTTGATATCAGAAAGATTGAGCAACATTCAGAAGATGTGATATCAGAAAGATTGAGAAACATTCAGAAGGTTTGATATCAGAAAGATTGAGCAACATTCAGAAGATTTCATATCAGAAAAATTAAGCATTTTGAAGATTTGATCAGAAAGATGAGACAATATTCATAAGATCCGATATCAGAAAGACTTAGCAACGTTAAGAAAATTTGATATCAGAAAGATTGGGCAATATTCAGGAGATTGATATCAGAAAGTCTGAACAACATTCAGAAGATCTGATAAAAAAAAGATTGAGCTTTTTCCTGAAGATTCGCTTTCAGGAAGATCGAGAAACATTTAGAAGGTTTGATATGGGAAAGATCTAGCACTATTTAGGTTTGATGTCAGAAAGTGCGAGCAACATTTTCAAAGGTTGCATTCAAAACGTTTGCTAACAGAAAGATTAACCACAATTTAGAATCTTTGCTTCCAGAAAATCTTAGCAACATTCAGAAGATTTGCTTTCAGAAAATCGAGCAACATTCAGAAGTTTTGCTTACACGAAGCTCGAGCTAACTATAAACCGATTAAACTAAAACAGCTGTGTGTCAGTGGTTCTGTCTGGGCAATTATGTCGCCAGCTAATGAAATAAGAAGAACCCTGTGCTTGGTTCGGCAGGAATGGTTAACACAACGTTAAGCTGTCACCTTACGTAATGGTACTTTGGTGGACTAGGATTTTGCCTGATGGCTATCGCGTCATGTTATACTATTTTGGTGGGCTGGGATAATGCCTGATGGCTATCGCGTCATGTTATTGTATTTTAGCGGGCTGGGATAATGCCTGATAGCTATCGCGTCATGTTATGGTACTTTGGTGGGCTTGAATAATTCCTGACGGCTATCGTGTCAAGTTAAGGTACTTTGGTGGGCGAGGATTATGCCTGATGGCTATCGTGTCATGTTGTGGTACTTTGATGGGCTGGTAATATATTTCATGGCTATCGCGT
Source organism: Sinonovacula constricta (assembly GCA_007844125.1). Taxonomy (NCBI): domain Eukaryota; kingdom Metazoa; phylum Mollusca; class Bivalvia; order Cardiida; family Solecurtidae; genus Sinonovacula; species Sinonovacula constricta. Next base: position 47,775,315 of record CM017568.1, on the reverse strand, counting down.
CAAGTTAAGGTACTTTGGTGGGCTGGGATTATGCCTGATGGCTATCGTGTCATGTTATGGTACTGTGGTGGGCTGGTAATATATTTGATGGCTATCGCGTCATGTTGTGGAACTTTGGGGGATGGGGCGGGGGCTGAGATTATGCATGATGGCTATCGTGTCACGTTATGGTACTTTGGTGGGCAGGGATTATGCCTGACGGCTGGTACTTTGGTGGGCTGGGAATATGGCTAATGGCTATCGCGTCATGTTATCGTACTTTGGTGGAAGGGGATTATGCCTGACGGCTGGCACTTAAAAAGTGACTTTGGTAGGAGGGGATTATGCCTGGTGCCTATTGTTTCATGTTATGATACTTTAGTGGGCTGGTATAATGCCTGACGGCTATCGCGTCATGTAATAGTACTTTGTTTGGCTGGAATAATGCCTGACGGCTATCGCGTCACGTTATAGTACTTTGGTGGGCTGGACGTACGCCTGGCGGCTATTACGTCATGTTATGGTACTTTGGTGGGCTGGGATTATGCTGTATGGCTATCGCGTCATGTTATGGTACTTTGGTAGACTAGGATTATGCCTGACGACTATCGCGTCATGATATAGCACTTTGCTGGGCTGGGATTATGCCGATGGCTATCGCGTCATTTTATGGTACTTTGGTAGACTCGGATTATGCCTGACGGCTATGGCGCCATGTTATGGTACTTTGGTTTGCTGGGATTATGCCTGATGGCTATCGCGTCATGATATAGCACTTTGCTGGGCTGGGATTATGCCTGACGGCTATCGCGACATGTTGCGGTACTTTGGTGGGCGGGGATTATGCCTGATGGCTATCGCGTCGAGTTATGGTACTTTGGCGGGCTGGGATTATGCTTGATGGCTATCGTGTCATGTTATGGTACTTTGGCGGGCTGGGATTATGCTTGATGGCTATCGTGTCATGTTATGGTACTTTGGTGGGCTGAGATTATGCCTGGTCGCTATCGCGTCATGTTATAGTACTCTGGCTGGCTGGGATTATGCTTGATGGCTATCGTTTCATGTTATGGTACTTGACGGTTTGGGATCATGCCTGGTGGCTATCGTGTCATGTTTTGGTACTTTGGTGGGCTGGGATTATGCCTGGTGGCTATCGTGTCATGTTATGGTACTCTGGCTGGCTGGGATTATGATTGATGGTAATCGCGTCATGTTATGGTACTTGACGGGTTGGGATCGTGCCTGGTGGCTATCGTGTCATGTTTTGGTACTTTGGCGAGCTGGGATTATGCCTGGTGGCTATCGTGTCTTGTTATGGTACTTTGGCTGGCTGGGATTACGCTTTTGGCTGTCGCGTCAAGTTGTGGTATGTTGGTGGGCTTGGATTATTCCTGATGGCTATCGCGTCATGTTATGGGTACGTTGGTGGGCTTGAATTATGCCTGACGGCTATCGCGTCATGTTATAGTACTTTGGTTTTCTTGAATTATGCCTGACGGCTATCGCGTCATGTTATGGTACTTTGGCGGGCTGTCATTATGGGTGATGGCACTCTAGTCATGTTATGGTACTTTGGTGGGCTGGGATAATGCCTGGTGGCTGTCGCGTCATGTTTTCGTACTTTGGTAAGCTGGCAGTATGCCTGATGGTTATCGTGACATGTTATGGTCCTTTAACGGGCTGTCATTATGGTTGATGGCACTCTAGTCATGTTATGGTACTTTGGTTGGCTGGGATTTTGCCTGATGGCTATCGCGTCATGTTATGGTACTTTGGTGGGCTTGAATTATATCCTGACGGCTATTATGTCAAGTTAAGGTTTTTTGGTCGGCGGGGATTATGCCTGATGGCTATCGCGTCATGGTGTGGTACTTTGGTGGGCTGGGAATATGCCTGATGGCTGGTACTTTGCTGGGCTGGGAATATGCCTGATGGCTATCGCGTCATGTTATCGTACTTTGGTGGGCTGGGATTATGCCTGATGGCTATCGTGTCATGTTATGGTACTTTGGTTGGCTGGTTATATATTTAATGGCTATCGCGTCATGTTATGGAACTTTGGGTAAGGGGGCGGAGGCTGGTATTATGCCTGATGGCTATCGCGTCATGTTATGGTACTTTGGTGGGCTGGGATTATTTCTGACGGCTGGTACATTGGTGGGCTGGGAATATGCCTTATGTCTATCGTGCCATGTTTTGGTAGTTTGGTGGGAGGTGATTACGCCTGATGGCTGGTACTTTGGTAGGAGGGGATTATGCCGGTGCCTTTTGTTTCATGTTATGATACTGTAGTGGGCTGGTATTATGCCTGACGGCTATCGCGTCATGTAATACTACTTTGTTTGGCTGGAATAATGCCTTACGGCTATTGCGTCACGTTATAGTACTTTGGTCGGCTGGACTTATGCATGGTGGCTATCGCGTCATGTTATGGTACTTTGGTGGGCTGGGATTATGCCTGACGACTATCGCGTCATAATATGGTACTTTGGTGGGCAGGGATTATCCCTGATGGCTATCGTGTCATGTTATGGTACTTTGGTGGGCAGGGATTATCCCTGATGGCTATCGTGTCATGTTTTGGTAGTTTGGTGGGAGGGGATTACGCCTGATGGCTATCGCGTCATTTTATGATACTTTGGTGGGCTGGGATTATGCCTGACGGCTGGTACTTTGGTAGGAGGGGATTATGCCGGTGCCTTTTGTTTCATGTTATGATACTGTAGTGGGCTGGTATTATGCCTGACGGCTATCGCGTCATGTAATACTACTTTGTTTGGCTGGAATAATGCCTTACGGCTATTGCGTCACGTTATAGTACTTTGGTCGGCTGGACTTATGCATGGTGGCTATCGCGTCATGTTATGGTACTTTGGTGGGCTGGGATTATGCCTGATGGCAATCCTGTCATATTATGGTAGTTTGGTAGACTGGGATTATGCCTGACGACTATCGCGTCATGTTATGGTACTTTGGTGGGCTGGGATTATGCCTGATGGCTATCGTGTCATATTATGGTAGTTTGGTAGACTGGGATTATGCCTGACGACTATCGCGTCATGATATGGTACTTTGGTGGGCAGGGATTATCCCTGATGGCTATCGTGTCATGTTATGGTACTTTGGTGGGCAGGGATTATCCCTGATGGCTATCGTGTCATGTTATGGTACTTTGGTGGGCAGCGATTATCTCTGATGGCTATCGTGTCATGTTATGGTACTTTGGTGAGCTGAGATTATGCCTGGTGGCTATCGCGTCATGTTATGTTACTTCGGCTGGCTGGGATTATGCTTGATGGCTATCGTTTCATGTTATGGTACTTGACGGGTTGGGAACATGTCTGGTGGCTATCGTGTCATGTTATGGTACTTTGGTTGGCTTGAATTATGCCTGACGGCTATCGCGTCATGTTACAGTACTTTGGTTTTCTTCAATTATGACTGACGGCTATCGCGTCATGTTATGAAACTTTGGCAGGCTGTCATTATGGTTGATAGCTCTCTAGTCATGGTATGGTACTTTGGTGGGCTGGGATTATGCCTGACGGCTATCGCGTCATGTTATAGTACTTTGATTTTCTTGAATTATGCCTGACGGCTATCGCGTCATGTTATGGTACTGTGGCGGGTTGTCATTATGGTTGATGGCTCTCTAGTCATGTTATGGTATTTTGGTGGGCTGGGATTAAGCCTGGTGACTGTCGCGTCATGTTATGGTACTTTGGAGGGCTTGAATTATGCCTGATAGCTATCGCGTCATGTTATGGTACTTTGGTGGGCTGAGATTATGCCTGATGGCTATCGAGTCATGTTATAGTACTTTGGTTTGCTTGAATTATGCCTGACGGCTATCGCGTCATGTTATGGTACTTTTGTGGGCTGGTATAATGCTTGACGGCTATCGCATCATGTTATGGTACTTTGGTGGGCTGGAATTATGCCTTTTGGCTATCGCATCATGTTATGGTACTTTGGTGGGCTGGAATTATGCTTGTCGGCAATCGCATCATGTCATGGTACTTTGGTGGGCTTGAATTATGCCTGACGGCTTTCGCGTCATGTTATGGTACTTTGGTGGGCTTGAATTATGCCTGACGGCTATCGCGTCGTGTTATGGTTCTTTGGCGGGCTTGAATTATGCCTGACGGCTATCGCGTCATGTTATGGTACTTTTGTGGGCTTGAATTATGCCTGACGGCTATTGCATCTTGTTATAGTACTTTGGTGGGCTTGGATTATGCCTGATGGCTATCCTGTCATGTTATAGTACTTTGGTGGGCTGGTAATATATTTAATGGCTATCGCGTCATGTTGTGGAACTTTGGGGGAGGGGGCGGGGGCTGGGAATTTGCCTGACGGCTATCGTGTCATATTATGGTACTTTGGTGGGCGGGGATTATGCCTGATGGCTATCGCGTCATGGTATGGTACTTTGCTGGGCTGGGAATATGCCTGATGGCTATCGCGTCATTTTATCGTACTTTGGAGGGCTGGGATTATGCCTGATGGCTATCGTGTCATGTTATGATACCTTGGTGGGAGGGGATTACGCCTAATGGCTATCGCGTCATGTTATGGTACTTTGGTGGGCTGGGATTATGCCTGACAGCTGGCACTTTGGTAGCAGGGGATTATGCCTGGTGCCTATTGTTTCATGTCATTATACTTTAGTGGGCTGGTATTATGCCTGACGGCTATCGCGTTATGTAATAGTACTTTGTTTGGCTGGAATAATGCCTGACGGCTATCGCGTCACGTTATAGCACTTGGGTGGGCTGGTCTTATGCCTGGCGGCTATCGCGTCAACTTATGGTACTTTGGTGGGCTGGGATTATGCCTGATGGCTATTGCGTCATGTTATGGTAGTTTGGTAGACTGGGATTATGCCTGACGACTATCGCGTCATGTAATGGTAGTTTGGTGGAATGGGATTATGCCTGATGGCTTTCGCGTCATGTTATCGTACTTTGGTAGGCTGGGATTATGCCTGATGGCTATCCTGTCATGTTATAGTACTGTGGTGGGCTGGTAATATATTTGATGGCTATCGCGTCATGTTGTGGAACTTTGGGGGAGGGACGGGGGCTGGGATTATGCCTGACGGCTATCGTGTCATATTATGGTACTTTGGTGGGCGGGGATTATGCCTGATGGCTATCGCGTCATGGTATGGTACTTTGGTGGGCTGGGATTATGCCTGACGGCTGGTACTTTGGTTGGCTGGGAATATGCCTGATGGCTATCGCGTCATGTTATCGTACTTTGGAGGGCTGGGATTATGCCTGATGGCTATCGTGTCATGTTATGATACCTTGGTGGGAGGGGATTACGCCTGATGGCTATCGTGTCATGTTATGATACCTTGGTGGGAGGGGATTACGCCTGATGGCTATCGCGTCATGTTATGGTACTTTGGTGGGCTGGGATTATGCCTGACAGCTGGCACTTTGGTAGCAGGGGATTATGCCTGGTGCCTAGTGTTTCATGTTATGATACTTTAGTGGGCTGGTATTATGCCTGACGGCTATCGCGTCATGTAATAGTACTTTGTTTGGCTGGAATATTGCCTGACGGCTATCGCGTCACGTTATAGCACTTGGGTGGGCTGGACTTATGCCTGGCGGCTATCGCGTCAACTTATGGTACTTTGGTGGGCTGGGATTATGCCTGATGGCTATCGCGTCATGTTATGGTAGTTTGGTAGACTGGGATTATGCCTGATGGCTATCGCGTTATGTAATGGTAGTTTGGTGGACTGGGATTATGCCTGATGGCTTTTGCGTCATGTTATCGTACTTTGGTAGGCTGGGATTATGCCTGATGGCTTTCGCGCCATGTTATGGTAGTTTGGTGGGTTTGGATTATGCCTGATAGCTATCGCGTCATGATATAGCACTTTGGTAGGCTGGGATTATGCCTGACGGCTATCGCGTCATGTTATAGTACTTTGGTGGGCGGGGATTATCCCTGACGGCTATCGCGACATGTTATGTTACTTTGGCGGGCTGGGATTATGCCTGGTGACTATCGTGTCATGTTATGGTACTTTGGCAGGCTCGGATCGTGCTTGATGGCTATCGTGTCATGTTATGGTACTTTGGCTGGCTGGGATTATGCCTGATGGCTATCGTTTCATGTTATGGTGCTTGACTGGTTGGGATCATGCCTGAGGGCTATCGTGTCATGTTATGATACTTTGGTGGGCTTAGATTATTGCCTGGTGGCTATTATGTCACGTTATGGTACTTTGGTGGGATGGGATTTTTCTTGATCATGGTTGTGTGGTAGAAATCGATTATCCTTGACGAGTTAATTGGACGTATCCTTGTTTCACGCGTTTGTTACAGTACATTTAGCTGTATCTGAAAACATCGCAGGTAACAATGTCACCAAGCCAAACGCCATATTCATAAAAGCATAAAGAAACTAAATGACACCGTCATTATCGATCGTTACCTCTAGGGGCACTTCCGCTGTTTGCGATGCCGTAGTTGTAGATATCGGTGTTGTATTTGGAAAGGTCGTCGTAGAAAACTTAGAAGTGTTCGTGGCTGTATCAGTTGTTGGGGTCGTCGTAGTTTGGGCAGCAGAACTAACTTGTATTGTCTTTGTTGTTGTTGCTGAAGCGAGTGTTGCTGGACCTTGTGTTATTGGAGCTTGCGTTGTTGGTGCTTGCTGTGTTGGTGCTTGTGTTGATGTAGCTTGTGTTGTTGGTGCTTGTGTTGTTGGTGCTTGTGTTATTGGTGCTTGTGTTGTTGGTGCTTGTGTTATTGGTGCTTGTGTTGTTGGCGCTGGTGTTGTTGGTGCTTGTGTTGTTGGTGGTTGTGTTGTTGGTGCTTGTGTTGTTGGAGCTTGTGTTATTGGTGCTTGTGTTGTTGGTGATTGTGTTGTTGGTCCTTGTGTTGTTGGAGCTTGTGTTGTTGGTGCTTGTGTTGTTGGTGCTTGTGTTGTTGTAGCTTGTGTTGTTGGTCCTTGTGTTGTTAGTGCTTGTGTTGTTGGAGCTTGTGTTGTTGGAGCTTGTGTTGTTGAAGCTTGTGTTGTTGGAGCTTGTGTTGTTGGTGCTTGTGTTGATGGAGCTTGTGTTGTTGCAGCTTGTGTTGTTGGAGCTTGTGTTGTTGGTGCTTGTGTTGATGGAGCTTGTGTTGTTGGAGCTTGTGTTGTTGGGGCCAGATAACTTATCGGCGCCGAGGACTGCTGAATCCAATACGTACTTTTCGTTTGAACCACCGCAAACCTTAAAAGTGTTAAACAACATGGTGAACATAATTCGATTAAAACGGTACTGAGTTAGGAATTGCTGTAAAACGTTTAGTCGATCGATTGTGCCTTATAAACTTCTGGTAAGTACATGTGAATGATGTAATCTACAATACCTGCTCGTAACAGTTTAGTTATTTCCTAGCTAGATTTTCAACGCAGTAAAACAATAATAAATTAAACAATATTAAACAAATTGATTTCCCACACATTTGGGGTTTCTTCCGGCAAGTTAACGGAAATGTTTACCATATTTATGCATTAATTCTTCAAAGTGTGAGAGTTACTTACAAAAACGTAATGTCCCCAACATCAGCAGATGGCGCGGTCCATTGGAAAGTTATGCTGGACTTGAGGTTGTTGTTTGAGTGGGCAACGGCATTCTGAGCAAGACAGGAGGATTACGTGCACTATCCCAAGATCAATATAACATAACATACAGATTCACAAAAAAGTTTTACAAAAAGTAAAAGATTAATGATCGATCCTAAAAAACCGTTGCTACCCAAAGCTGCGGTCCATTGTTTTTTCTATAGGTTTTTCATGCTTATTCTTGCTTACCTTTCAAAAATCAAAAACCGAATGGCGATGGATCGACCATTTCATTTTTTCTTTGGATAGAATTTGTATATACATGTACTATTCAAAGCAATGACATACATGTATTGGAGACAATGTTATTTATATTAATATAGCTCTGCTGTTAAGAATATGTCGATATTAAGATTACATAGTGGTTACATAGTGGTTACATGGTGGTTTCTGGCAACAAATAGGTCTCTTTATTTGTCACTTTTTTATTGGTGTACGGGAATAGTCTTGTTCAGGAAGGTTGCCACCGTTTAACTTTTCTGTTGTATTGTTGCTACGGTATTATTTACCAGATACAGATTATTTACGTCCATCTTCTGACCAGTTTTTGTCCACTGCACTAGATTAAATGATTTTACTAACAGACAACTTTAAAAAATTACTGACAATAAACGTTCTTCACAAAGACGGTGATGCCTGTGTGACATTAGACACTTCACATGCTACTTTATATGCGTTGTATTTTTTAAAAAAAGAGCGTCTAAATATAAGTACTGATTTATACATGAAACTATTTTACAATGCGAAAGCACAAATCCCCATAAAAGTGCCTCGTTATAAAGCTCTATAGTATAGAGGTGAATTATGTCTTGGAATGGCTTCTGTAACTGTGCTTACCAGAGAGTTGCAGGGGTTGATAGCGTCCGCCGCCGGGAAAGTAAAGGTCCCGTGTGTCAGTGCGCTGGTCAGCGACGACCGAGCCTGGATCATAAACCCCTTGAACTGGTCACTAGCCGTCAAACCGGCCAGAGTAACTGTGTAGTAAATATGGCTTTGTGAGAACATACGTCGTGGACCAACGTGCTTTAGGGTAGGACCCTAAAATTAATTTGCATTTATTGCATTGTTGTATGCGATAGTACGCTACCTAACTCACTTTAGGGTCAGATCTTTAAACATTATATGTTTACGATTTCCATCTGAGCCGTTAAGTCTATGTGTAATATACGTGACGCGCGATGTTCTTTAAATTCTGAAAATGCCATCTGAATTGTCGAAGATTTACAGTGACATCGAGAAAACGAGATAATGGTGTAATTAATTAATAATTTACACTGGTCCTTTTTGTGAAAAAGGTCGCCGAAATATTGACAATAAGATTATAACGACATCGATTTTACGACATGGCCGGTTTACGGCAGTTGAGACTCACATACGACACTGTTTTGAAAACAATCATGTGGGGAACAGAAAAGTGCGAGGAACTCGTGCTAACAAGTTTTTAATTGTCCTAGCTATCTCGCTCGAGTGGGACTCGACTGTATAGGACATACAAACAATACAGCTTATGAAGTCAATAGTGTGTAAAAGTGGCGTGTCACGTGAAAGTTAGTCAGTTATATTAAAAACCCTCTACTTTTTTGTTGAAAACAACAACAAAAACACAAAACAGCTTGCAACTTGGCTGGGGGTAACGTACAAGTAATTATCAAGTATTTACATATATTTTAAACATCATTTTGTGAATATTTAACCTTGAAAAAAATGACAGATTTCTAAAATATAATTTCAAACTTCCATTTAATGTACAAGACGCAGCAAGTAAATAAAGATAGATACTGTTGCAAGGTTCATTGTGTGGTTATCAGGTTTTAATATGTAAACTTGCTGTGAAGCAAACGTTTTCATTCGGGATGGATTATTCGAGGTTCTGGTCTTAAACATTTCACTTTAAATGTTAATCTTATCCCCGATGACATTTATTATGGATTGCTGTGAATATAATATTATTAGAATTAGCTTGGAATTGGTATTTATTCCACTGAAGAGTCAGAATGAATATGTTTACGGATTTGCAGCCGATTTTGGGTGAAATTCACTCAGCTCCCAACCTAAGCCAAAACTATGTCACAATGTGTTTTTTTTCGGTGTGCAGAGCAGGAATCCGGCATCAGTTTTTGGATATCTCGTACCATTTTGGAGATCAAATGGTCACGAAAAAGCGCACGAACGCAGCATGCCATGTTTAGCAGACAGACAGACAGACAGACAGACAGACAGACAGACAGACAGACAGACAGACAGACAGACAGACAGACAGACAGATTCTTTATTTCGGTAACGTAAACATACGTTTCTTGTTACAAACAAACGAATTATTGTAAAAAAAAAAAACAATGTCACGCGACTAATATATACATATATGTTAATAACATATACGAGGATGAACATGTTACTTATAGCATAATTCACACATACATATTCATATATAAATTGGACATGTTAACACAATTATAGTATATAATAACATATTCATATTTCAACTTGGCATGTTAACACCATTATAGTATATATTAGCATATACTTATATGAATTAGGCATGCCAACACAATCATGGTATTTATGAACATATACTTATATAAGTTAGGCATGTCAAAACAATTATAGTATATTAATAATATATGCATATATAAATTAAGCATGTTAACACGATTATTGTATAAAATTAACATATACCCATATATATTAGGCATGTTAGCACAACCATTGTATATAATAACATCTATATATACAAATAAGGCATGTTAACACAATTATAGTAAATATTAATATATACAAAAATCGATTAGACGTGTCAACACAATTTTTGAATATATTACCATTTACAAACATAAATAAGACATGCCAAAATTATAGTATACATTTACATATGCATACATATATTAGGCATGTTATCACAATTATAGCAAATATTAATATATACAATTATAGGTTACGAATGCCAAAACAATTACAGTATATACCAACATATTCATACCCTACCACTTATACACATCCATGTCCACATCACACACACATACACCACACACCCACACACGCGCGCACACACACACCCGAACACTCACATACAGACACACGTACAATCACACACATACGTACAGACACCCACACATCAAGACCCATACCTACACTTTATCCATGAAAATAAATTAACATAATTGATTTAATGGCTTGTTGTTATAGTGATTTGATTACGATGTTAGTAATTTTCTTAAATTAAACGCTTCATACACAAATTTACCTAAATTCCTAATTATTGTTGGATTTTCATTTTGCATAAGTTGGATAAATTTAAAAACACTCGGACGAGATGTGAAATATTTCTTAATGTATTTCTTACGTATATCACTATAATAAGGGCATATTAATACAAAATGAAATTCATCTTCTAGATCCCTAGAATTACATATAGTACAAAATCTGATGTTACGCTCAGTGAATTGATTTGAATAGGGTGCAGTTTCAATACGCAAGTGGTGTGAGGAAAGTCGTAGTCTGGCCAGTGGGACATAATACTTTTTAGGCATAATTTCTAAATATTTTTCAAGCCCGTGATATATTTTGATATTTTGTATGATAAGCTACGTGAAATATTAAGTTCTGCATTCCAAGTTTGTAAAAACGTATCTACTAATCTTTGTTTAAAAATAATGTGGAATTTTGTTATCAATGTGTGAAGGGTCATTCCAAACATATGAAAATCCATGCTTACTTAATAAAGACTTTACTTCTGAGACCCAGTTGGTTAACCCTCTATTACTATCATTAAGTAACAATTTGTATAATGAATTTACAATATTATTTTCTGAACGTAATATTTTACACTAGAATTTGACAATACGACAATATCGGTTAATGTAAAGAGGGTATCTCCCTAACTCCCCATATATTCCATTTATGCTAGTCGATTGTTTAACTTTGAGAAGTAATTTGCAAAATTTTAGATGTAACCGTTCTAAAGATTTGGACTTAGAGAAACCCCATATTTCACAATCGTAACTCAAAGTTGAACCCACAAAGGCATCAAACAACTGGCACATAGTTTTTGGGGATAGGTTGTATTTTTTTAAGTTAATAATAAGAGCATTAAGTGCCTTTAAACCTTTTCCAGTTAAAAAATCAATATTTCTATTAAAACCTCCTGTATGGTTAAAAACAGTGCCAAGGTAATTAAATTCATTAACAATATCTAGTTGGCTTCCCTTATATGTCCACGTAAGATTTAAACTAAGACGACCACGTTTTCTAAATACCATTATTTTTGTTTTAGACGTGTTAACTGATAGACCCCATCTGTTATAATATTTTTTTTTTTTTTTTTTTTTTTTTTTTTGTCACGTGACCAATATGGCTGGACGTGTTTTTGTTGTCTTGGTAATTTCGTCTTAAAAATGTGATTGTTTTTCCTTGTGAGTGGTAGAGTTTGTGGACATTCAGTTATGATATGAAACGGTTATTGGAGCTACAAAGGTATGGTGCGAACGTTTTGAAAATAAGTCTATTGATGAATGCATAATTTGTTATTCTGCTGAATCTATTCAAAATATTGAACCATTGACTATCATTGAAGCATTATCAGTGTATGTACTTTACAAAGCAATTACAGGTTAGTACGCTTCTGCTCCGACTGGTTGAATTATATCATTAGCATCTAAATGTGAAAAGCGTGGAAAGTGCGATCGTTCTGTTATCCCGCCAAAATTTAATTCAGTTTACACTGTTCGACACAATAATCGTTTGATTGGTCGTCTGAGTGTTACATTTGCTAGTGAATTTTAATTAAGAAAGTTAATTGCATAATAGGAGTATAATGGCGTCCAAAGCAGCCGCATCGGAACCACTGGCGGCATCTACCCCCCTCTCTGCCGAATTGAAAAAGAGAGGGCCGTCTGCTTCTTTTGAACTAACGGACCAGAAAAAAAAATGAAGCAAAGGTCAAATTCTGTGGAGAGTGATATATCAGCTATATCTGTTGACATGGCACCACTGACGCAGCAGGGTCAAGTTGCTACTATTGAGCTTAAGCAATCTGACCTCGACCACATCGCATCAACCTTACGTGACTCCTTTGAAGCTAAGCTTTCTGATATTGTAAAAACAATCGTTGAAGGGGTCATGATTGGTCTTACGGGTGAGATTAAATCTTTAAAAGATGAAAACTCACGCCTTAAAGAGCGTATAGCAGCCCTTGAGTCAGCATCAGACGATAGCGAGCAGTACAGCAGGCGCAACTGCTTAAGGGTGACTGGCATTAAGGAGGCGCCTACAGAGTCCACCGACGATATCATCTTAAAGATGGCCAGTGCTATTGGAGCGAGCATCACAGTGGGGGATATCGATAGGAGCCACAGGATCGGATCGATCGATTCTACGAAACCAAGAGCGATTATTGTAAAGTTTACATCATACCGTGCTCGACAAATGTTTTATAGTGTGCGTTCTCGGGCTCGTGAAAACGGATATTCAAGAGTCTTCATAAATGAAGATCTCACTAGACACCGGAACAATTTGCTCTACCAAGCCCGTGGGATGGTGAGATCCGGCAAGATCCAGGGATGTTGGTCTCATGATGGCAACATCCTTATCAAGGATGGTAAAGGGAAAGTGGTCCGAGTCAAAGACAAATTGGATCTGGATCGGGCCTCTAAGTGCTAAATTGAGCCTGCGCTCTTAATGCTGTTGAGTATACCGGTAGATATCACCTGTCATTCTTACGTACTTGCATTGCATGGAAGAGGCTCGGTGTTGTGTTACGTCATGTTTACCTGTGTTACGGGCTTCTTACCATTATTCACTCCTTCATAGGTGATATTGGTCGTAAATGACTTAGACTTATATAATATATTTGAGCATTTGTAGAAGCGTGGTGTTGAAAATATTTACATATATTTGAGTGATTTTTCTTGTTTTGTTCTGTAGACTAAACTTAAAAAAAATGTTGCTCTTTAGTTAAATTTATTTGCATAACTTATGTCTCTGTCGGCATATTATATGTATTATATGTATTAAATATATTCCCACCTGGTTAATGTTGGATCGATCAAGCATATAGAGTCACCTTTTCGAAGAAACGCGATACATATGGATCGCTCTGTCTGTCCGTTCGTCGAGCTGTCTGTTGGTCTGTCACGGGAACTTTGCCAAATTCTTGGCGTTTCATCGTCGGGCTTTCGCGTAGTATTGATACAACGGAATGTGCTGTCATTTTCTGAGGGTCAATGCCGCGTTTGTCGGAATTTTTATTAATAATATAACATTAACAAAATGTCTAGATGGAATTATTTATGTGTTTAAATAAACGTATGTGTGTATGCATTAAGTATCTATTCCACATACTTAATATTGCATTAACAAAATGTCTGGGTGGTAAACATCCTTTATTAGCGGATAGTTAATAATTCCTTTACGCTACACGTCTTAAAGTAATGTTGTTAAGTAATTATTTTGTTTAATTAAAATGTGCTTATCTATTTGATGCCCAATTTTTATACAAATAATTAGAGTCGACTATCACGTCGGACAAAGCTAAAAGTCACGTGAGGTAATCTTTTCCCTAAGAGCCCTAAGAGTGTATGTTAAATGTTTTTGATTATATATATATATATATTTTTTTTTCCAACCGGAACACGGACGTGGGCAATCAAATGCGGTGTAAGTGTTTGATTAATTGTGAGCTAGTTATGTGCTAGATATTTGTGAACAAGTACAGAAAGACTGCATCCGCCCTAGCTGTCTTAACACGTAATAATGTTTACCGATACAAAGCAACTGTCATGTTCTATCACTTTACAATATCGGACTTGATCATTTTTCATTCGCTTTATTTCAAGTTATGATAGTTCTTCTCTATACAGAGCCTGTTTGACTTATCTAACGATACGGTAGTTAGTTAAATTCTTGTCCTCCCCTCTTTAACACTCAATTTACCATATCATTGCAAAATATAATGCTTGTAAAGATTCAACCACAACTCTCTACTCACCATCCTAAGCGCTATGCTTACCCCATTCTTTATTTACTGTATTATATTCGTTTCTGTTCTCACATTATTACCTTGTTATATGTATGTGGCTGCAATGGGTTTCATGGGAGTGTGTTGGTCGTTGCATCTTTGTTGTTTGAGTAGCTCGGGCCTAGGACTGATTAGAATCTTGTTTCGTATTCCGGACACCGGAGTAACCTAGTCGAAATGAGTCGCACACATGACCCTGGGCCCCTTCTGCTTAACATTAGTAGAATGTTTCCACTCTCCTTCATGCTATTTTTCATGACGTTTATAATATGTGAAGCTTGTTTCATGTTCTCATTTTTGTTAATAACTAAAAACCATCGACAAGTAATGCATAATTTAAACGGATGCCATTATATGAAAAAAAAAGCATTCCGTATTTTCTTTTGATCTGACTATCAGCATATTTTGTTTAGCAGTTTCAGCTAGTGCGATTTCATTATGTCTTATATTGGCACTACTTTCACTATCTGGGGATATTCACCCCAACCCAGGCCCAGATACGTCTTCTAGTATAGACATGTCTCGAACATCCTCTGTATTATCGGGATATTCATCCATAGACTTAACACAGTACTTTTCATTCGTACATTATAACGTGCAGAGTATTCTCCCCAAATTTGATTTACTGTCTTCTGAATTGAAAGACTTTGATATTTTGGCTTTTTCTGAAACTTGGCTTTACTCAAATACAGATTCGGATGACCTAAATATGCCATTATTTTCACCACCTGAAAGAAAAGATCGTGTAACTGATTGTTATGGAGGTGTCATGCTTTATGTGAAACACAATATATCTTATAGGCGTAGACTTGACTTAGAACCAAATGGGATTGAATGCATCTGGATTGAAATAAAACTGAAAAGTAAAATTTTTAATTGGATTATTCTACAGGCCGCCTGATACTGATATTACTAAACATAGATTAATTGAAGAATCTATCAGTATGGCATGTGATACATCGGTTAATAATGTTGTTGTAACTGGAGATTTTAACCTTAATACAAAATATCCCTCCAATAAATACAAAATTGAGTCATTGTGTCGGGAAAATTCTCTTAGTCAATGTATACAAGATGATACTCATTTTACTGAAACTAATTCTAGTTTACTTGATATTATACTTGTTAAGGATAAAAGCCAAGTTTTGTTTGCTGGTGTTGGAGAACCCTTTCTTGACCAAAATGTTAGATACCACTGTCCTATAATTTGTGCTTTAAATTTTAAAAAGATATGTACCAAGTCATTTTCAAGACATGTGTGGTACTATGATAAAGGAGATTATAAAACTCTGAGACAAATGGCTAGAAATACTGATTGGGACTCACTGGTTGATAGTGATATAAATACTTATACAGAAAAGGTAACAGAGCATATACATATACTTTCGAATACATGCATTCCTAATAAGGTTGTTACAGTTTCACCTAACGACCATCCTTGGATCACTAGTAACATAAAATTATATATAAGAAAACGCAAAAGGGCTTTTCATAAAGCTAAAAAAACTATGTTTCAATCTCACTGGCACTCATTTAAAGTATTAAGAAATAAGGTGAT
The DNA here is from genome assembly GCA_007844125.1 of Sinonovacula constricta. Lineage (NCBI taxonomy): Eukaryota > Metazoa > Mollusca > Bivalvia > Cardiida > Solecurtidae > Sinonovacula > Sinonovacula constricta. Next base: position 47,759,134 of record CM017568.1, on the reverse strand, counting down.
ATTACTTATAAGGAAAAGCAAAAAAGAATATGTTTCAAAACTCTCGGAAAAACTTCGCACTGCAAATAGAACATCAAAGGGATGGTGGACAACTCTAAGTTTCTTTATGAAAGATAAAAGCTCACACGAAATACCACCATTAATTTGTAACGGTTCTTTAGTTTTTGATGATCTAGACAAAGCAAATGCTTTAAATAACTATTTTAGAGAGCAAACAGTTATTAATGATTCAGATAAAGATCCCCCTGTTTTACCCCAGTCTCACTTTAGCCTTACTTCAATATGTCTGTCAGTACTTGATGTCGAAGATATCTTAAAAGGATTGAAACCCGGGAAAGCGGTTGGTCCAGATCTAATTAACAATTACGTTCTCCGTGAACTATCAACTGAGTTATCGGGTCCATTATGTAAACTTTTTAATATGTCGTTATCAAGTGGCAAGATACCTTCCTTATGGAAGGAAGCAAATGTATGTGCTATATACAAATCAGGTGACCGGTCTCTTACGTCAAATTATCGACCAGTATCTTTGCTAAGCTCGATTGAAAAGGTATTTGAAAAATGTGTTTTTAAGTATGTTCATAATTATTTCATTCATTGTAACACTATTTCTTGTTTTCAGTCAGGTTTCACTTCTGGCGACTCCACTATTAATCAGCTGACCTATCTCTACCACATTATTTCAAATTGTGTTGATAATGGAAGCGAGGTTAGGGCAGTTTTCTGTGATATAAGTAAAGCTTTTGATCGTGTTTGGCACAAAGGTATTTTAATCAAACTTAAAGCAGCTGGCATCACAGGAGATTTATTGTCCTGGTTTTGTGATTATCTATCTGATCGAAAACAAAGAGTGGTTTTAAAGGGAGTAAAGTCTAATTTAGTCACTATAAAAGCTGGAGTCCCCCAGGGTTCTGTATTAGGGCCTTTATTGTTTTTGCTTTATATAAATGATATCGTTGTAAACTTAAACTCAAACATTAGACTATTTGCAGACGATACAGCCCTATTCATTGAGGTAGATGATCCTCTAAGTGCAGCACATAAGCTCAATAGTGATTTAGACAAAATAAGTAAGTGGGCAGATAAGTGGTTAGTACAATTTAATCCAAAAAAATCAGAATCATTACTTTTCTCACGTAAAAGATTAGCCCCAAGTCATCCTCCAGTCTTAATGAATAACGAGATTATTATTGAGGTTGAAACACATAAACATTTAGGTATGCATTTTACAAATAATCTCACGTGGCATAATCATATCGAATATTTAAGAACAAAAGCATGGAAACGGATAAATGTTATGAAAAAACTTAAATATACATTAGATAGATCATCACTAGAAATCATATATATCTCTTTTATCAGGCCAATTGTTGAATATGGTGATATCATCTTTGGTAATTGTACTAACTATGAAAAGCTTGAATTGGACAAAATACAGAATGAGGCAGCCAGAATTGTTACAGGTGCTACAAAACTTGTATCTTTGATTAATTTAGATAAAGAAACAGGGTGGGAATCGCTGCACACTCGGAGAAAAAAACATAAACTTATACTATTTTACAAAATGGTCCATGGCCTTTCACCTCCATATCTGCAGGAACTTATTCCTGAAAATGTAGGTTTTATCTCTAACTATAACTTACGAAATGCAAATCATTTCAGAAATATACCTACTAAATCAAATTCGTTTACAAATTCTTTTCTTCCCTCGGTAATAAGAGAGTGGAATAGCCTATCTAGTGAAACAAGAAATTGCAGCTCTCTTAGTGGATTCAAACTACTTATTAATTCTGACAGACCAACGATTCCCAGGCACTATTATCATGGTGGAAGACAATTACAAATCCAGCATGCACGGTTTCGTACTAAATGTATACCATTAAACTCTTTTTTGTTTTCTAAAAATTTGGTTATGTCTCCGAACTGTAAGTGTGGGTCACTTGAAAATATAGAACATTACTTTCTAAATTGTCCACTGTATTCTCACGAGAGGCATATATTATTCACCAAACTTTCTTTTCTACCAAGTGTCTCCCTTGACATTCTGATATATGGTGATGATACCTTGTCACTGGCTGCGAATACAAATATCGTTGATGCAGTTCATAGCTTCATCAAATCTACTAAACGTTTTAGCTTGGATTGAGTGGATATACTGAGGTTAACTTATACCCACGCCCCATGAAACCTATTTCCCATAATAAGCCACCGTATACTTTCTTTTTAACTTAAAACTGATAATTGTACGGAAAAGTATTGTTAGCTAATAGCCATATCATTGTATAATTATTTCTTACAGGGAAAAGAACACGATAAGAATATTATTCTTTCGTTCTTATCCCCATATATTGTATAACATTTTTGTAAATGTTTGTTTTTTTCCAAATAAAATATGTTTAAACCAAGGTAATAAAATTCATTAACAATATCTAGTTGGCTTCCCTTATATGTCCACGTAAGATTTAAACTAAGACGACCACGTTTTCTAAATACCATTATTTTTGTTTTAGACGTGTTAACTGATAGACCCCATCTGTTACAATAATTTTCAAGCAAATTTAGTTTTTCTTGTAATTTTTTTAGGGCTTTCACCTATAATTACCATGTCATCAGCAAACAACATCAATATAATATTTATCTCGTCAGCTGTTAGTGTATATGCGTTATCTCCCCTTAAATGAATGTCAAGGTCATTTATAAACATAGAAAACATCAGAGGGGATAGGATTTCACCTTGTTTGAGTCCAATTGCAACTTCAAAATATTCAGAATAGTTATTGCATGACCTTATTTTTAGTTTTATATTTGAGTACATATCATGGACAATCCGCAATAGCTTACCCTTCACTCCTAAGTTAAATAATTTGAGCCACAGTCCATTTAAATATATACTATCAAAAGCCTTTTTTAGGTCTATAAATGCACAATAAAGTTTTTTTCCCATGATTCAAGGAATGTTGGACAATAGAGTTTAAAACAAAAATAGCAGCAGTAGTAGAATAATTCTTTCTGAAGCAAAATTGACAATCAGTTAAAATTATATACTTTTCAACCCAGTCATTTAATCGCTTACTTAAGACCCCTGTAAAAATCTTCGATAAACAACTAACTAATGTAATCCCTCGATAATTATTAACATCGTTCTTATCATTCTTTTTATGAATTGGTATAATAATTCCTTCCTTCCATGAATCTGGAAAAACACCTGCAACAAAAATTGCGTTAAAAAGATCTAAAATATGAGACGATAAAATATCAAATGATTCTATAAAATACTCATTTAACAATTCATCATTGGCATAAGATTTATCTCTCTTTAGATTACGTATAACAAAATTTAATTCATTCATTGAAAAAGGAGCATCAAGCTCTTCAAAGTCAACATTATCAGTTGCGTTAAAATCATTATTATTACAAAGGTTTTCGGATACATCATCCTGTACATTACCCAAGTCCTCTGATAGAGTAGAGAAATACTCGTAAAAGTCTTTAATATCAAAACTACTACTTGCATTAGCTTTTCTTTTACTAAAAAGTTTCCAAAAATCCTTAGGTTTTTTGTGCCTCATATTTTCTATTTCTTTTATTTTATTATATTTATATTGTTGTTTCTTTTTCGAAACTACTTTCTAATATATTGATTTAAACTGGTGTAATGATAATCTACGTTCTTCTGACTTTTGGCTATTAAATAACTTTAATGCTTTTAAATACTCTTGTTTAGCATGCACACATTCCAGGTCAAACCATTCAGCTTTTTTAAAGTGAGACTCTTCTGATTGCTTTACATCTTTTAATACACATTTCCGCTCAAACAAAGGTTTAGCAGCACAATTGATTAAATTAGTAAAATCAGAAATACAGTTATTTATATTTGATATACTCAAATCATGTAATGAATTACTAATATCATTAAATTTAGGTAAATTACCAATAATAGTCTGTCTAAATGATTCCCTTTCAGTGCCCCTCCATTTAATAGAACGGAAATGTGTACTGCGTTGTAAAACATTTTCATTAACACAGCAATTTATATTAAATTATATAGGTGCATGATCTGACCATTCATAAAAATTATGTACCATAAAATCTGATAATAAACTTAAGTGTTGCTGCTTTAATAGTAAATAGTCAATAACACTGGAACCAGCGTAATTTGTATATGTAAAAACACCAATGTTATTGTCCTGATACAGTCGACCGTTAGCTATTCTTAGCCCAGTAGCTTTACACAAGTCAATCAGTTTATTACCATGACCATTACACACTGTGTCCATTGACCGCCTCTCTAATGGTATGTCTACAGTATAGTCAACACAGTCAAAATCACAGTCCGTATCGAACACTATGTAATCTGGACGCGACCCATTACCAACACATGCGTTATAGTCACCACATAACATAACGGCACCCAATGAGTCAAAATAGTAAACATCATCTTGTAGCACGTAAAATAAGTCAACATTATGCTCTCTATACATCGGCGACGACTCTCCCCATATATATACACCAGCAATATAAACATCTTCATGGAGCTTAAAAAAGCGTTTACATATTTTCAACCAAACTATAGTTTCAAAATGACTTCTAACAATTTGTACCCCCGGTAAAACAGACTCTCTAATAAAAACAACAACACCGCCGCTACTCCTACGTGCTCTTTTATTCTTATATGACCTATAGATGTTATAACACCGATATCCATTTAAATCGTACACACTATCCGGATTGGACCATGATTCATATAAAAAGATCACATCATAATTAGTTAACTCGTTGACAAGATCAGGACCGTCTAGTTTACTGCTTAGCCCATTTATGTTCCAAGACACAATTTTTAGTTCACCCCCGCAACAACCTATGCCTGACTATTGTTAGGGACCGGCCTGCCATCTATATACAATTTATCGCAGCTAAGCCAAGCCGATTTACCATCACGTCTTGCTGCTTTCATACGGGGGCTTTCGGGTATTGCTCAAACATAGAATAATGTGTGTTGCGTAGCTCCTTCCCCTTACTGCGCACGTGCTCTCTGTCCTTGTACAGTGTAAACTTGGCTACAATGTTACGGGGTTTGTTGCCAATACGGGGTGCCTGCTGGGTTCGATGCAAACGTTCGAATTTAAGATCGTCGACATATGTTTTAGCCAAATTCAATTTCTCATGTAAAAAGGAACGCAAAATGGTCTCGGTCTGAGCAGGCATCATTGTCACTTTCCTCAATATTAGCAAAAACAAGATTATTTCGCATTGATTGCGATTGTAAATATAGCAAATCGTCCTTAAGTTTGACATTTTCTTCGTGTAAGTGTGACAACTGATCATTAGCCACGCCCACTGAGTATTTAACTGATTCACATCTATCGCTTACATTGTTTAATTTCTCATCTGATTTCTCATCTGATTTCTTCATATTGTCATACACATAAGAACGTTATTTTACCAGTTCAGATTCAAAACTACTGACCTTAATCTCAAGAGAATCCAAAGCAGCCAAACGTTTATCCATATTATCCACTTTTAACTCAAGCCGTTTCATATATCCGATTAACACATTATAACCAGATTGATCACTGCTGTCACTTTTACACGGAGATTTACACGAAGATTCATCATTCTCATTCTCCAAAACAGTATTGTCTAAAGCTGACGTAGAGTTAAATAGCACAGAGTTTGCTGCATGGATTGTGTCTGCAACGCTATCCCCGACACGGACAGTGCTGCTGTCACTTTCACTGCTGCCGCCATTTCGTGCGTGTTCAGAAACCACTGTCGAACCGTCACTGCTCAACACACGTTTATTCTGATTTTCCTTTGCTTTATTTTTGCCCATTTTCGATGAAAATCCACGGCCTCATAATCAATACAGTGAATTGAGAACAAAATTAATCCAAATATGTCTTTTATATTCAATAAACATCAAAATGACGAGAGCCTATCTAAAACACGTCTCTACACAACAAGTCACGTGACATCATATTTAGCCTAGGAACAATAATTTAGCCATCTGTCTAGTAACAAAAAATTCGACCAAAAATGCCCAAATCGCTGACCAAAACGTCGGATTTTGAGACGATTTTGAGTGAAATCCACTCTGCTCCAAACCTTAGCCAAAACTATGTCACAAGGGGTTTTCGGGGATGCAAGAGCAAGAATCCGGCATCTGTTTTTGGATATTGTGGGTGCAGCGCAAGAATCCGGCATCCGTTTTTGGATATCTCTTACCATTTTGGAGATCTAGGGGTCACAAAAAAGCGCACGTGCGCACATTTTCAGAAAAGCGACATGTACGCCAACAAGTTGGGCTATTATTTTAATCAGACAAAAAAAAAATGGGGCAATGTGTTAGGTATTTAAACAATTGATTACATATTTGGTATAGTTTAAATCAAATCAAACAAGTAACATGCCTCGTTATTTTGTCAAATGCCCTCATTTGTCTCTAAATGATACGCAAAGCAAAACATTTTTATACTTTAGTGAAATTTATCAAAATGTTGCATACAAGTGTCCGTTCCGGCATACAACACATAAATTTATGTTCGAAATGTATATGTCTATCACACTTGCTTAACCTTAGGTAGAAGAACTGAGTTATTCTCTTTACAAGATCTGTAATTAGATGCAAAAGTATACGTTATTGTTAGCATAACTACGGGTATTCATTCTGTTTATATTGTAAATATAAAAGAGACTTACAAGAGTGTATATAAGAATAGCTTTAGACATTGAATGCACATACCATCTATAGGTACATTTACTGCAATTCATACAGTTAGTTTACTGTCGTAGTTAGTTTTTACTATAAGTCTTTTAAGGGATTGTGTCGGTGTGCCGTAAAACCTAAATAAATTAGATGTTGTTAGCTCACAGCATCTCAGTCTAAAGTTACCGCACACGTTCGGAAAAGAACTGTGCAATCGGGATTTAGATTCAGATCACGGGGGTTGTAGTATTGACGAAATAAATAACTTGGATAAATGTGAACAGTTGTCAGAGTAGAACCACCAGCGCACTCACATTGTATCCATTTGGTGTTGACTTCTTTGACTGTAATAGACCTTTCCAAACAGTGAGTTACGTCCCTTTAATAATTCGGAACGCTTCGGCTCTGGGTAGATATGTTTGCAAGATGGCGGACGAATCAGACGAAAATTCTAAGTTCCTCAGTGATTCAATGATAATCAGCTGTCGGTAGTCAAAATGAAAGAATATTTGCGTTTTCAAAACTTATAAGTGACAGAGAAGAAGGCGGAACTTGTTCTACGAGCTAAAGGTGTGGGGAAGCTTTCAAAATCGGACCACTCTGTGCATTGTGAACGGAGTAATGGCACAGATTGAACTGATGATTTGTTTTCATTGCCACCGTTTAGTGATGATGACATGTACAATTACTGTTTGTATAAGTCAGTGACAAAGAATGGCAAAGTTATATTATGACGAAAAACATGTCGGATAACAGATGTTTCGCTACCCAGATATTTCGCACCTGATGTTTGGCCACCTAGGCCCAGGATGTTATTAAATAAAATTATCTGTTTTGTCAGTTTACAACCATGGCCGTTTTGAACTATTAAATATAAAAAAGTATTTGTTGTCATTTTCACCCTTCTTGAACACGATATTTAGTATAAGTTTATTAAACGATCAGAATGTACACGTTATTATAAGAATAACATGGTGAACGTGTAAAAGGGATAACTTTAAATATGGTTTCATGTTAAAATTTTATTTTGACATGCAATTATGTGCATACACACACACAAACGTAAATAAAAATGTCACTAAAACTTAAGTCTGATTGTTGTTAATTGACGTACACCTTTAAAGCATTTTTAATTGATTGTCATTTATGTTAAACGTGTAAACATGTTTAAAATCAATTGCTAATCTGTCGATATGTTTATGGTTTTGGTAATTGATTTTAACGTTACTTATTAATTAAACAGTAACGGTTATTTGTTTTCTGGCCAGAAGTTTTCAATGATTTTTAAAGGTAATTTAATTTATTTCAAAATTATTATATTTTTATTCAGCAACAACAAACACATAATTCACTGTTAACTACGGCAAGCTTTGGTAACTACGGTGGCGTACGTATACCTACCAGCTAGGCAACTACTATGAACATTGACCGCAGACATATTATCACAAATTATTAGACTGACCAAGGTCACAAAGCACACAATATGCCAAATAAAATGAGTGTATATAAAAAAATCATATTATTTGTTGTAAAGAAATCATGGCAACTTGTAGAGATTAAAAAATCTGTTCAAAACTAAAAGGAAAATCGTATTAAGTAAATTTCTTATTAAATGTGGATTAACTTTCCTCAATCTCAAACGATACAATTAAAGGTGTTAATTGACTCATGATTTGTGTGATTAGCACTTTGCTTATTGATTGCTGACTGGTCTTGTTAGAAGTATGAACAGTAACAATAAAGGGTGTGAAATTGGCCGTATAATGCCGTCGTAAGTAGTGTTTTCAGAAAGTCCTCCTTCATAATTTTGGAATATTTTTATCTTACCTCTTTAAATATTATTTTGTAATTCAATCTAAAGTAGTCCAAACAGTGACTCCAAACAACTCTATAATCATTTTTGTCAATTATGTAAGCCATGCATGACCTTTCACAGTTTGTGAGAGATAGTAATTTTCCGTGATTGCCAGGATTATCTCAGCTTAATAAGTATCAGAAAAACACAACATGCATAGGACAAGATGATAAGTTTCTCGTGAAATCAAAGAGTGTGTTAATTGTGCATTTGTCTTGGCGGCGGCAAACTTCAGAAGGATCAAGAAAATGCCGCGTCTTTTTGTCAACCCTTTTAGCCCATTTTAACATGGCCGATGTTTGATTCTTCAGAGCTTCAGGGTGATTTCAGATGATAGGAATTTCCTTTGTGCAATTTTAGCGACTCTAATGCCTACGTAAAAATAATAAGAATATATAGACACATAAGATGTCGACTATTGACTATACACACACGTTGTAAAACCAGGTAGCGAAACATTTGTAAATCAACATGTCAACAGCACAGACCACGCCAGCATTGAGGATAACTGTGTGGACGTAAGATGCAAAATAATGGCATCCATTCTCATTGCGAATATGAAAAAAACCCAGATCGTAATATATGGGTATGTCTTTCCAAAGAGACAGAAATGGTCTTTTGTTGCCGACTGCCGCGGCATAAATAGGAAATCGATGTAAGGAAAGTATCGCCCCATTAATCATTTTACCTCAGAAGTTGCCTTTACAAACACAACAGTAACGCGCGTGCCCATTGCCTTTCTTTTTCGATGTATTGCTCATGACGTCTGTCCTTTTACACTTCGCTTCAATGAACCGAGTAATATACGACCAGTTATGGCCGAGTAACATGTGCGCGTTTTCCGGAAGTTAAATATCAATTGAAGAGCTAAATGTAGGGGCAGATAAATCATGTTTTCGTAAAGGTCTAGACGAACTCGAACGAGTGTTATTACAGAACATGCCGTGAACAAATGTGACTGCATGGCATGTTCTGTAATAACATTCTACCTAGACATCTACCTAGGTTCCTACACTGCCCCCCCCCCCCCCCCCCCCAAAAAAAAAAACAAAAAAAAAACAAAAAACAACACACACAAAATAACAAAAAAAACAACAACAAATTGGCGTTTCTATAATGACCATAATAAGCGCCGATATGTATTTCAATCAAAGCGCTGAAATGTGAATAAGATTAAAAAACACAATCTTACCTTGCAGATGGTTCCCGGGTGTGTACGTTGTCTTGGATACCGTGACTTTAAAGGGACAGGTGGAGGACCGGGGACCAATACCGTGGCTAGGTTCCAGCGTAGCACAGGCGGTGTCCGGGGGACCGGTACTGTAACCATGGAGACGAATCAAACATCCAGTCAGAAAAATTAGCACCGGAAACAGCATCTGGTGTGAGAAGAAACAAATGTTTTAAGCAAGAGTGGGATATTCCTCGTATCTCGTCTTAAATCGTGTCTTTTATGATTTCTATAAAGCATGCGCTCCACTATGTTATAAGTATGAATGTATGAATACAATGACAATGCAATGCTGCCATTAAATAATAATTGTATTAAATAATAAGTGTATTATTATAATAAGGGGGTGGATAGGGGACACACAGAATAATATAGTTTCTAAACACAAAGGTTACATGATGACATAGCAAATGAAATTGTCGTGGAACAGCTGTTACACATTTTCATTATACAACAAATACTGTTAAAGAGAAAACAATAATAGATAAGAAAACCTTATAAGAAAAGTATCTCTATTTTTGCTTAAAATTGATAAATATTGTACGAGTTTTGCTGTAAAAGAAAGATCTTAAGGTAGTAGTTGTGAACAGTATAGTTAAAAAAATCTGTGATATTCTATGAAATTTGACAGAAGAAACAAAACGATATGTCTATCGGGTTTAAATAACAGAAATGGTGAGGTCATACGTTCAACATAATTGAAATTATGTACAGTATTATAATTTGTAGTTATAACATGCTTTTCTTTTTCATAGTTATTCAAAGAATTACACTAATTACACTTATCATTAGAAAAGCATGTTTTACTTTACAATATTGATTAAGGAATCTTTTTTTGGTATATGCTTATATATTTATGAATATGTGCAGTAATGTTTCTGTTATAAGCAGCTATCATATATGTAATGCAGTAAATGATAAATGATCATAAATATCCATGGCTAGTGCATGAATGGGCATATAGGAATAATAAGACAATCATGTATTATTAATAGAGAACTTCTTATCATTAGTTAAAAAACTAATAGGTTATGTAAATGTTGCTTGTGATTAATTTTAAGATACTTTAATAACCCCGGGCTACCACTGAATTTATAAAATACTAGGCAACGTGGTATATATATATAAAAGGCACATAACGTAGAAGAAGCTCAAACTCGCATCTTAGAACAGGTGTTAATTTTCACAAACATATAAACAGATTTCAAAGGAAAATAGTATTAATGATAATTAATAGAATCTACTTTGTGAGATTACAGAAGTTTTCTCCCATTATAGTGTGTTGCTTACCGAGACAAAATGTAAGACACACACAGGAGGGGCATAATAACATAATCAGCTGAACTAGTTTGGAAAGACTGCCCTTAGCAAGCTTCGGTCTGGATCGCGTGTAATAAATGTAATATGTAACATACATACGGCTTTACTTTTTGTTGATAATCGTCCAGCAGCACTTCTTTTATTTTTGGAAAACACAATGAGATCACTGTCAAGCAAACTTTTATTGTAATTACTTTCAGAAATTGTCACACTACTTCATTATTATTATTATTTCATTTCTATACAATACCGCGAAATTTGCTATTTTCCGTCACCAAGATTTTCTGGTCTGTGTTTTTGCTGCTACAATCTCTCCGAATAACAAAAAAAACAAACAAAAAAAAAAAAACAAAAAAAATGAAATGTGCACACTCTTTATAGTTTGTCACAGGTCTATATAACATACTTACACGTCACGTTATAATTTTTACTTTCATTTCATCTTTTTTAACATTAATCCGACAACCAACCAATCAGGACGGTTACATGTATTTGGTTGTACACTTGAGTAATTTTCCGAAATAATACCTGTCTGTTTTTGCCTTACAGACGGCCCTATATCACTTGCGTTTGATCCTTTTGAAAATGCTTTCTTTACATATTAATGTTATTTATCAGATTAGCTCATATATTATAATTAACTGTTTGTGGTTATATATTGTTTGCGTTTAGTAGAGTAAGAAATTAAAAGTGTGAGCTATTTTGTATTTGTTTTACATTTTCATCCAATAAAGTTATTATATGGTCTTATTAAATCGATACATTAAAATTAAAGGATAAAATAAACATAAATTATACAAAAAATATTTACGCGACATGTCTTAAAACTGTATTTTTATGTTATTTCTTATATTTCACCACTAACATAACAAAGTATTGTTATTTGTATGATTGCATCTTCATACACAGATTACAGCATGCTCAGATTATCGATTAGTTGTTAATAGTGCAGAGTATGATAAGAAAAAGCAGTCAGCAAAAGGTTGGTTCATCTGGATTAACACTAGTTTATGAGCCTTATCAATTCGTGACTACCAGATCAAGAGTAAATGAAAGAAGATAACCTGTAAATGATATTGTGAAAAGTACAACACGTAAAAGAAGGCACTCAAGTATGAGTTTACTATGAAGTGAGAAAACAATATTTACCCAGAGTCTATCTAAGCTGGCCCACAATAAATAAGTTTGTTCAATTAATGAGCACTCATAACACTAACCTTATCATAAGATTGTCGAAATATATAAACAAGGCTATGGTTACTAGAAATGATTTTACGTTTAACACACATGTATAGACACTATTTTTGTAGTACCTGACTGTATTTTATGTGTTTATTATCATAATATTTTCATGGAACAATTAATTCAAAACAAGATATATATAATAAAAAAAACAAAAAAAAAACAATTGTGTATTTTTAAAGTTTTAGTAAATTGTTATAGAAACGTACCTCTTAATTTTTCTGTAAACATCTCTTATAAAAGGCATATACACATACACAATTGTACTTACCTTATTCCAAAAAAGTGAAACAATGGTATGTTACAGTTTGAGTAAATTGTTATATAAACGTTACTATTTAACTTTTCTGAAAATTTCTCTTATCAAAATAGTATATAAACATACCCAACTGTACATACCCTATTGTACCCGCTTGTAGCAAATGGTGCATAACTGCTTAAAGATGTATTTACTTATAATACACTTATGAAACATTTGAATTGCTTGTAGAAATAATACAGGTATAACATAAATGAATATTCATATTCTCTTTAATCATGCTTTTCTATATATACTTGGTCATTTTGTACTGTATTATATATGCCATCTTCTCCAACTTTTGTATATCGTTTGTACTTGGCAATAGCCAAAATGGTTATGTCAATAAAAGTTTGAATTGAAAAAAAAAGAAAAAGTATAAGGTGACCAATTAATAATGCATAAATTATGCGGAGCTTTGCATTGTCATTTTATCTTTGATTGGTTAATGTATTATTTTGTCATAACAGTTTAAATGTTCATAATAATATTAACTGTCATGGAACAATTACATTGTTCACACATTAACAAGCACCCTTAATTGATCGCATTTTCCTGCAAATTACCACTGACCGTGTAACAGAAGACCACTCTTCGTCCTTCACTATAAACTGAATAATGGTGGATTGATAACATGGCCGTTTATATTAAAAAAAAAAAAAATAAATAAAAAAAAAAATAAATAAAAAAAAAATCAAAAAAATAAAAAAAAAATCAAAAAAATCGCCGTTTTAAAGTTAAATGCTAGACTAAAATCATAAATCTACCACCGCTTCCGCATAAGATAAATTAAGGCTAGTAATGTCAATTATCGCAGACATAAAACATTTTACAATGAAAGAACACTCTTAACGTAGCGACAAATAATCTTGTTATGTACCACTCTGATGTAAATTCGTTCCGAATATTCTGATATCGTTTTAGGATTCGATTTACATTCCTAATATATATAAGTATGAAAGTTGGTTGTACAATCATGTAACTACTCAAAGTTGTAAAGTTAATCACAGCTAGGCTTGTTTCTGTACTGAGAGGTTAGAGTAAATATGTCCAGAAGTAAATATGGTTTTAAATATGGCTCAAGTAATTTTACAGTATATACTCCTTCTGTTATGATAGTAGACACCATATACGTAACGGTAATGTGATGCCCGTGATTGTTTTCCCGGAACCATGAGTCTTGTGACTGGAATGGCATCTTAACAACAACCAATTTCCTGAACCATCTGTCTGTGACTGGAATGGCATCATAACAACAACCACTTCCCTGAACCATCTGTCTATGACTTGAATGTCATCTTAACAACAACCAATTTCCTGAACCATCTGTCTGTGACTGGAATGGCATCTTAACAACAACCAATTTCCTGAACCATTTGTCTGTGACTGGAATGGCATCTTAACAACAACCAATTTCCTGAACCATCTGTCTGTGACTGGAATGGCATCTTAACAACAACCAATTTCCTGAACCATCTGTCTGTGACTGGAATGACATTTTAACAACAACCAATTTCCTGAACCATCTGTCTGTGACTGGAATGGCATCTTAACAACAACCAATTTCCTGAACCATCTGTCTGTGACTGGAATGGCATCTTAACAACAACCAATTTCCTGAACCATCTGTCTGTGACTGGAATGGCATCTTAACAACAACCAATTTCCTGAACCATCGGTCTGTGACTGGAATGGCATCTTAACAACAACCAATTTCCTGAACCATCTGTCTGTGACTGGAATGGCATCTTAACAACAACCAATGTCCTGACCCATCTGTCTGTGACTGGAATGGCATCTTAACAACAACCAATTTTCTGAACCATCTGTCTGTGACTGGAATGGCATCTTAACAACAACCAATTTCCTGAACCATCTGTCTGTGACTGGAATGACATCTTAACAACAACCAATTTCCTGAACCATCTGTCTGTGACTGGAATGGCATCTTAACATCAACCAATTTCCTGAACCATCTGTCTGTGACTGGAATGGCATCTTAACAACAACCAATTTCCTGAACCATCTGTCTGTGACTGGAATGGCATCTGAACAACAACCAGTTTCCTGAACCATCTGTCTGTGACTGGAATGACATCTTAACAAAAACCAATTTCTTGAACCATCTGTCTGTGACTGGAATGGCATCTTAACAACAACCACTTCCCTGAACCATATGTCTGTGACTGGAATGACATCTTAACAACAACCAATTTCCTGAACCATCGGTCTGTGACTGGAATGGCATCTTAACAACAACCAATTTCCTGAACCATCTGTCTGTGACTGGAATGGCATCTTAACAACAACCAATGTCCTGACCCATCTGTCTGTGACTGGAATGGCATCTTAACAACAACCACTTCCATGAACCATCTGTCTGTGACTGGAATGACATCTTAACAAGAACCACTTTCCTGAAAAATCTGTCTGTGACTGAAATGAAATCTTAACAACAACCACTTTCATAAACAATCTGTCTGTGACTGGAATGGCATCTTAACAACAACGACTTTCATAAACCATCTGTCTGTGACTGGAATGGCATCTTAACAACAACCAATTTTCTGAAGCATCTGTCTGTGACTGGAATGGCATCTTAACAACAACCGATTTCCTGAACCATCTGTCTGTGAATGGAATGGCATCTTAACAACAACCAATTTCCTGAACCATCTGTCTGTGACTGGAATGGCATCTTAACAACAACCAATGTCCTGACCCATCTGTCTGTGACTGGAATGACATCTTAACAACAACCAATTTCCTGAACTATCTGTCTGTGACTGGAATGGCATCTTAAATTCTTAACAACGACCAATTTCCTGAACCATCTGTCTGTGACTGGAATGGCATCTGAAATTCTTAACAACAACCACTTTTCTGAACCATCTGTCTGTCACGTGAATGGCATCTTTACAACAACCACTGTCATAAATTATTTGTCTGTGACTGGAATGGCATCTTAACAACAACCTCTTTTATAAACCATATGTCTGTGACTGGAATGGCATCTTAACAACAACCACTTTTATAAACCATATGTCTGTGACTGGAATGTCATCTTAACAACAACCACTTTTATAAACCATATGTCTGTGACTGGAATGACATCTTAACAACAACCATTTTTATTAACCATATGTCTGTGACTGGAATGTCATCTTAACAACAACCACTTTTATAAACCGTATGTCTGTGACTGGAATGGCATCTTAAAAACATCCACTTCCCTGAACCATTTGTCTGTGACTGAAATGGCATCTTAACAACATCCACTTCCCTGAACCATTTGTCTGTGACTGGAATGGCATCTTAACAACAACCTCTTTTATAAACCATAAGTCTGTGACTGGAATGGCATCTTAACAACCACTTTTATAAACCATATGTCTGTGACTGGAATGTCATCTTAACAACAACCACTTTTATAAACCATATGTCTGTGACTGGAATGTCATCTTAACAACAACCACTTTTATAGACCATATGTCTGTGACTGGAATGGCATCTTAAAAACATCCACTTCCCTGAACCATTTGTCTGTGACTGAAATGGCATCTTAACAACATCCACTTCCCTGAAACATTTGTCTGTGACTGAAATGGCATCTTAACAACAATCACTTTTATAAACCATCTGTCTGTGCCTGATAACGACATTGCTGCTAATGACGTCACTCGCACCATCATCACATGTGTCTGTGTTGCTTACGACAGCGCTTGCAAACAACATCACTCGCACTATTATCACATGTGTCTGTGTTGCTTACGACAGCGCTTGCAAACAACATCACTCGCACTATTATCACATGTGTCTGTGTTGCTTACGACAGCGCTTGCAAACAACATCACTCGCACTATTATCACATGTGTCTGTGTTGCTTACGACAGCGCTTGCAAACAACATCACTCGCACTATTATCACATGTGTCTGTGCTGCTAGCGACAGTTTGCGTGTAATGTCGTAAGCAGCACAGACACATGTGATGATGATGCGAGTAATGTCGTTAGTAGCAATGTGTTCAACCTGTTGAAGTGTAGGATCCAAGTGTATTCAATATATTGATGTGTAGACTCCAGATGTTTTCAATTTTTGAAGTATCGAGATGTATTTAATTTGTTGATGTGTAGTATCCATATGTGTTCAGTATGTTGGTGTGTAGTATCAAGATGTATTCAATTTGTTGATGTGTAGTATCCGGATCGGTGTTTGCCGGGTGTTCAATTTTTCAACAAGCCTGTCGATTTTGTTTAAACTTCACGTACCCAGTGAGGCAACCTAGTTGTGGCGAGGTAGTGCCTAATTGCATGGGGGCCTGCCCGGGTTGTGGTGGGGGGTAACTTCCCATTTGGAGTCAATGGAGTCACACATTGTTGTAAAATTGAGCACCAGGCAGGCAAACATCAAAATAGGAAAAGAAACCGCCAGCCTGCGGCTTGCAATTTGGAACACCAGAATAATGCGGAATGTCGACATCTCCGCACTCCAAGAGACATGCCTCTCTTCCAGTGGTAGGCTCAAGGAGAAGGACTCCACGTTCTTCTCGAAAGGTCTGGAGTCAGACGAGCGCCGACTCTAAGGCGTTGACTTCGCAACTCCCTCCTGCTATCAGTCGAAATTCCTTCAAAGGGGAACCGAACGCATCCTCTCACTCCGCCTCAGTACCTCCTTAGGACCTGCAGATATCATTAGCGTCTACACTCTGTTTCACAGTCGAGGCTAAAGGTACATTCTATGAGGAGCTCGAGACAAGGATTAGAGAGATCCCAGCAAAGGAAAACCTGTTCCTGCTCGGAGACTTCAACGCCCGAGTAGGTGCAGCCCACACCTCCTGGCTACGTTGCTTTTGCCACTTCGGCGTTGGCAAACTCACGAGAACGGATAGCAGCTACTTGAGCTCTGATCCTTCTATGACCTCGTCGTCACCAACACCAAGCCCCACCACAGGGTGTCTTGGCGACACCCCAGATCAAAGCATTGGCACCAACTGGACCTCGTTATTACTAGAAGACCCATGATGAACTACGAGCTCCTCACGCGCAGTCACCATATTGTCGACTTCGACAACGATCACAACCTGGTCGGCAGCATGGTGCGCCTCCGACCCAGACGGATCCACCGTTCCAAGCGGAAGAGCCGGCCTCGTATCGACACGACCAGAAACTCAAAGCCTGCGCTGCGCAAATGCTTTGCCGAAGCCAGTGACAAGACCCTGGAAGACCGCCCGACAGACAGCACCACAGCACGCTGGGATTTTATCCAAGATGCCATATACCAGACCGCCTCAGACACCTTGGGGAAGAGGGCCAGGAAGAACGAGGACTGGTTCGAGGCCGTGATCGTAGAAATGGAGCCTGTCTTAGTCGCCAAGGATGCTTCTCAAGTACATGAGAAAGCCCTGCGAGAAAACACTGTCCGCCTATAGAGAATTCAGCAAAAACGCCGAGACGATCGCCGGTACGTGCGCAAACAACTACTGGCTGAAGCGTGGCAGCGACATCCAGGCCTCTGCAGACTGCGGAAATACCCGTGCCATGCATAAGGGGATGAAGGAAGCTTTTGGACCTAGAGTCACCAAAACCACACCCCATCAAGTCCACCTCCGGCGTCATCATAAAGGTCTGTGGACAGCAGATGGAGGGATGGGTTGAGCACAACGGGGAGCTGTACACTAGAGACAAGAAAAGTCGTTGATGCGAAACATCAAAGGCGATGCGAAAAGTGGAAAAGGTAAATAAGTTAAAGCCATAAGTGAGCAAGTAACAAAGACATTTGAAACGTTATGGTTTTTATTTGAAAGTTTTCAGTATACTATAAATCCCGAGAAGGAGTATGTATAACTTATATTCCTGAGGCCATAGAATGGATTAAAACAAAATAAAACTAAAAATCCGACACCATTTAATAGGTTTTCATATGAAACATATGTAGAAAAAAAGTTGCAAATTTTTTATTATAATAAACTATAAAACTAAAGTGTACTTATGCAGAAAGTGAACATGTGCAGCAGCTTCACATTACACAAATAAGTATTGTTCAGATAGTATTTTTCTCGAACATAGTATGTGTTTCTTTATCAGTATCTTATTGTTTATTTTCAAAGTTACTTTGAAAATTACAGACATACAAAATAAATAAAGATAAATTGTGCAAATTTCAGTCGCGCTCCAGCGCCTTGCCAATGATCCTAGTCAATAATAAAAATAATTGACATTTGTTATTGATCAATATTTTTGTCTGTTTAAATGTTTCGTTTGTTATATTTATTGTAAAAAAGAAGAAAAAAGTCACAGAAAAAAATTGTTTGACTCTGACGGGATTCGATCTCTGGAGAGGGTTTACATCAGAACAAGTCCATAACCATCGCGCTATTCCACGATTGTCATCTGCGTTTGAGTAAAATTGATATTTTATATAATGTGCCACTACAGACGTTATCAATCTATTTTTACATTTTTTAGAAATAGAGAAAATAGTAAATTTTAAACGAAAAGCCAATAGTGCTCATAAGATTTATAAACATATAAATACAAAAAACAACTTTACATATAATAATACTTCATACTCGCTAAAGTTATACATAAAAAGAACGTCATTTACCGAAATAGGACCCGTAACGTTTTGAATGTGTAAATCGCAAAACTTCCGGAATTCGGAACGCCTTGTCCATTTTCACTCAATCATTCCCTGGCAAGAACGAGAATGTCCGAGGACATCCGCTCGCATGTGCACATTTTTTCAGCATTCCATATATAGGCGGCGCGCTCCAGCGCGTCGCCATTTATGTCGTTACTGACACAGCCATTAAGAACAACACTCCACTGTTCAGCATTGAAGAACTCGTCACGCCACTCACCAACGAGGAGCTCAGAAAGGCCATTGACTCGTTGTCCTGCGGGAAAGCACCAGGCAGTGACGGAATCCCAGCAGAGGTTGTGAAGGCTGAATAAGAGAGCTCCCTCCTTGGACATCTTCATGAGCTTTTGCTACAGTGCTGGGAAGAGGGAACGATACCCCAAGACATGCGGGATGCGAAGATCGTCAAGCTCTATAAGAAAAAGGCGGTCTTAGCGACTGCAACAACTATCTTGGGATCTCCCTTCCCAGCATCTTTGCAAAAGCCTTCGCCAGGGTAGTCCTCAACCGCCTGCAGGTACTTACTGACCAAGTGTTTCCCGAGTAACAGTGTGGGTTGACTTGGTCAGTCGATCAGGCCTCTTCACCATCCTCCATAAGATTGGATACCAAACGAGCCTCTGAAGATGTCCGAGTCATTCCACGACAACACGTCTGGCACTACTCAGTATGACGTAGTGTGATCGGGCTCCTTCCCAATCAGGAGCTGAGTAAAACATGGCCCCGACACTTTCCAGCATAATCTTCTCCCTGCTCCTGCGCTACTCATCAGCGAGTCCGAAAATGTCACATTCCTCCACACACGGAGCGACGGAAACCTAGTCAACCTTGCCCATTTCAGAGCAAAGAGCAAGGTGCGCAAGGTCCTCATCCGGGAATGCTCTTTGCCGATGACACCGCCCTCACTGCTCACACGAAAGCCGCCCTTCAGCGACTCATCACTCTCTTTGCGAAGGCATGCACAGAGTTTGACTTCACCATCAGCCTCAAGAAGACCAACATCAGGGGTCAGGATGTCAGCACCACTCCTATAATTACCATTAGCGATCACACCGTGGAGGTGGTGAACAAGTTCACATACCTCGACTCCACAATCTCCAGCAACATATCCCTGGATGCTGAGCTCAACGTGAGAATAGGCAAAGAAGCACTTGCCATGGCCCGTCTATCGAAGCGTGTGTGGGACAACCGCATGTTGACCCTCAACACAAAGATGGAGGTGTACAGCAGTGAGGCTTGGTCCCTGTACACGCACCAAAAACAAAGACTGAACGACTTTCACACGTGCATCCTCAGACGACTCCTTGGCATCACCTGCAGGATCGCATCTCCAACGCAGATGTTTTGGCCCAAACAGGCATGCCAAGCATGTTCGCCACCCTCTCCCAGAAGCACATGCGCTGGCTCGGACATGTATGCAGGATGGACGATGGCCGCATCCCAAAGGACATCCTCTATTGCGAGCTCGACACTGGAACACGGCCAACCGGACGACCTGCCCTGCGCAACAAGGATGTCTGCAAGAAGGATCTGAAGTAATGCAACATCAACTCAGTAGATCTCGAAACAGCAACATCATACAGCTCTAGTTGGCGTGTAAATGTCAAAACTGACATCAAGCAGGCTGAGGAGAAAAAAGAGAGAGAGAGAGAGATCAAGCGAAATGAAAGGAAGAGCCGCAAACAGCAGAGAACGCAGGCTACCACTGCTGCCCCGATACATGTACTAACCAAGCACCACACACAACAAGTGCGGCTAAAGCTGCAGTTCCCGCATTGGCTTATACAGCCACAACCGCCGCTGCTGCCCCACAAGTAGGTTAATACTCAGGTGCAGACTCAAGGTGCAGATCCATTGTCTCTAGTGACAGAAGGATGTGAGCATCCAGATGTATTCAATATGTCGGTGTGTAATATCAGATGTATTCAATATGTCGTTGTGTAGTATCCAGATGTATTCAATTTGTTGATGTATAGTCCATCAAATAGATGTTTATTTCTAAAAGAATATCAAACAGATAAAATATGAGATAAAAGGATAAACGATTTCTTCATAGCCTTTGTTTTCAGAAAAAAAGTAAAATTAATCAGGCAATATTACTTTATATGGTAAAGATAGTATACATTGATAGAGAGATCAAGGGTAGACGCTCAAAATACACATTGATAGAAAGATAAAAGGTAGGCGCCTAAAGGTCAACATTGATAAAGGGATCAAGGGTAGAAGCTTAAAGATACAAATTGATAGAGATCAAAGGAAGACGTTTAAAGATACACATTGATAGAAAGATCAAGGATATAAGATTGACACATTAATAGAGAGATTAAAGGTAGACGCTTAAAGATACACATTGATAGAGAGATAAAGGGTAGACGCTTAAAGATACATGTTAGAGAGATCTAGGGTTGGCGCTTAAAGATACACATAGATAGAGAGATGAAGAATAGAGGTTAAAGATACACACTGATAGAGAGGTCAACGGTAGATGTTTAAAGATACACATTGACAGATAAATCAAAGGTATATGCTTAAAGATACACATTGATAGAGAGATCAATGGTAAAGGCTTAAAGATATATATTGATCGAGAGATCAAAGGTAGAAGCTTTAAGATATGCATTTACAGATTGATCAAGGGTAGACGCTTAAAGATACATATTGATAGAGAGATCAAGGATAGATGCTTAAAAGTGCATATTGATAAGTCAAATTATACACTGAGCTTAAAGATACACATTGATCGAGTGATCAAGTATAGACGCTTAAAGATACAAATAAATAGATAGATCAAGGATAGACACCAAATATACTCATTGAACGAGGGATCAAGGGTAGACGCTTAAAGATGCACAATGATAGAGAGGTCAAGAATAGACGCTTAAAGATACACATTGATAGAGACATCAAAGGAAGACCTTTAAAGATTCAAAATGATAGAGAAATTGAGGGTAGACGCTTAAAAATATACATTAAAAGAGAGATCAAGGCTAGACACTTAAAATGCACATTGATAGAGAGATCAAAAGTAGACGTTAAAGAAACACATTGATAGATGGATCAAAGGTAGATGCTTAAAGATACATATAGATAGAGAGATAAAGGATATACGATAAAAGATTACCATTGATAGAGAGAACAAATGTAGACGCTTAAAGATACACATTGATGGAGAGATCAAGCGAAGATGCTTAAAGATACATATTGTTAGAGAGTTCGACGGCTGGCGCTTAAAGATGCACAGTAATAGAGAGAGCAAGGGTAAATGCTTAAAGATACTCATTGATAGATAGATCAAAGGATGACGCTTAAAGATACACATTGATAAAGATATCAAGGGTACAAGCTTAAAGGAACACATTGATAGGGAGATCAAGGGAGCCAATTTAAATATTAATATTGATAGAGAGATCAAGGGTTGGCGCTTAAAGATACACATTGTTAGACAGATCAAGTGTGGACCCTGAAAGATGCGTATTGATGCAGAAGACAAAAGTACACATTGAGCTTAAAGATACGCATTGAAAGAGGGATCAAGGACGACGGTTTAAGATGCAAATTGATAGAGAGATTGAGAGTAGTCGCTTAAAGATACACATTAATAAAGAGATCACGGGTAGACGCTTAAAAATACATAATGATATTGAGATCAAGTGTTGGCACTTAAAGATACACAATGATCAAGAGATCAAAGGAAGACGCTTAAAGATACACATTGATACATAGATCAAGGAAAGACGCTTAGAGAGATCAAAAGGTAGACGTTTAAAGATGCACATTGATAGAGAGATCAAAGGTAGACGCTCAAAGATACATGTTAGGCCATAGAGGGTTGGCGCTTTTAGATAAACATTGATAGAGAGATGGAGGATAGACGTTAAAGATACACATTGATAGAAAGATTAACGGTAGATGTTTAAAGATTCATTGATAGATTAATCAAAGGTCGCCTAAAGACACACAGTGATAGAGGGATCAAGCGTAAAGGCTTAAAGATACATATATTAACCGAGAGATCAAAGATAGAAACTTCAAGATACACATTGACAGACAGCTAAATGGTAGACGCTAAAGATACATATAGATAGATCAAGTGTACATGCCTAAAGATACACATTGATAGAGAGACCAACAGCTGGCGCTTAAAGATAAACATTAATAGAGAGATTAAGGATAAATGCTAAAACGTGCATATTGGAAGAGAGGTCAATTTATAGATTAAGCTTAAAGATACACATTGATCGAGAGATCAAGGATATACGCTTAAAGATACGCATTAATAGATATATCAAGGGTAGACACCTAGAGATACACATTTATATAGAGATCAAGGGCTGGCGCTTAAAGATGCACATTGATAGAGAGATCAAAGGAAGACATCTAAAGGTCCACATTAATACAGATCTCAAGGGGTGACGCTTAAAGGTACACATTGATAGATGGATCACGGATAGACACTTAAAGATGCACATTGATAGATGGATCACGGGTAGACACTTAAAGATACACATTGATAGATGGATCACGGGTAGACACTTAAAGGTACTCATTGATAGATGGATCACGGGTAGACACTTAAAGATGCACATTGATAGATGGATCACGGGTAGACACTTAAAGATGCACATTGATAGATGGATCACGGGTAGACACTTAAAGATGCACATTGATAGATGGATCACGGGTAGACACTTAAAGGTACACATTGATAGATGGATCACGGGTAGACCATTAAAGATGCACATTGATAGAGAGAACAAATGTAGACGCTCAAATGTACTCATTGATAGAGAGATCAAGGGTAGATGCTTGAAGACACATATTGTTATATAATTCGACGGATGGCGATACACTGTAATATAATGAGCAGCGGTAGATGCTTAAAGATACACATTGATAGTTAAATCAAAGGTTGACGCCTAAAAATACACATTGATTAAGATATTAAGGGTAGACGCTTAAAGGTACACATTAATAGATAGATCAAGAGTAGGCTCTTAAATATAAACATTGATAGAGTGATAAAGGGTAGACGCATAAAGATACAAATTGATAGACAGAGCAATGGTATATGCTTAAAGATACTCATTGATAGAGAGATCGAGGTTAGATGCTTAAAGATACACATTGATAGAGAAATCAAAGGTAGGCCCTTAAAGATACGCATTAATAGAGTGATCAAGGGTAGACGCTTAAAGATACAAATTGATAGACAGATCAATTGTGGACCCTTAATGATGCATATTGATAGAGAGGACAAAGGTACACATTGAGTTTAAAGATACATAAAGGGATCGATGGTAGACCTGTAAATGTACACATTGATACAGAAACAAGGGCTGGCGATTAAAGATGCACATTGATAGAGAGATCAAGGGAAGACGTGTAAAGGCGCACATTGATACAAAAACAAGGGTAGGCGCTTAAAAATTAACACTGATAGAGAGGTCAAGGACAGATGCTTAAAGATACACATTGATAAAGAGATCAAAGAAAGAGCTTTATAGATTCAAATTAATATAGAAATTGACGCTAGACGCTTAAAGGAACAAATTGGTTAAGGATCAAGGGTAGACACTTAAAGATGCACATTGATAGAGAGATCAAAGGTAGACGTTTAAGTTACACATTGACAGATGGATCAAAGATAGATTCTTGAAGATACACATTGATATGGCGGACGTCTTTTTTACCTGTGATGAAAATTTTAAAGTTGTAGCTTGTATATAGCACTAGAAAACATTAAATCACATGGATATTTACTGTTCATTATCATTTCGGACTGTATTTTGCCTCTGTGGAACATTTTTGTGTCAAAGTTGTGTTCTGTGCATACAAACACGGGATTTGTGTGGTGTTTTGTGTGACGCCATTTTCTTTGTGCTTGGTTGTAATGCTGTGCTGTGTCGTCTATGGGCGGGAAAAGGGGCAAAGGTAGTAAAAAGCGGACTAAGTCACAGTCATCGCCTAACTGGGTAAGTGAAACCCCAGAAAAACGATCAAACACAGAACCTGGCCTTTGGCGGTTCTTTCCATATTCCGTCTGAGCAATCGACATCTTCACCTCAACTTTTCCAGACCCAGCAATCTGTAATGGCAACGCCGGTCATACCTCCCTACCCTGCACCTGCCTCCTATCTCGCTCCTGCCCAGTACACATCTGCTCATCAATTTCCACTACCTCCACAACAATCACCATCTGGAATAAACTTTCAAACAGTTGTTTTAGAAAGATTTGATTCTCTTGACCGCCGACTAAATAAACTTGATGATATTGAAAAGCAAGTATCCGTTGTCTCCCAGAAAGTGTCAGCCATGGAGGGTAGGGTTGCTGCTTTGGAGAGATCAAGTAGGGATACATGCAGTCAATTAACTGCTATTGAGGCAAGTCGTGCACATGACTCCCAGACCTGTGATGAAATTCTCGCAAAGCAGGTAAAAATTGACAAGCAGATAAACGATGAGCGAGAGAGAGCCAATCGCCTATCACGCGACTACGAGCAGCTCGCGAAGGCCAACGCTGACCTACAGGAATCACTGTTGGATCTCCAATCTAGATCGATGAGGGACAATTTGCTATTTTTTGGGTTTGAAGAATGCCAATCCCCAGAACTGAGGCGTGAAGAGGACTGTCGATCAGTTGTGACTGATTTTTGTTTAAACAAGCTAGACATTTCTGATGCCAGCAGCATAACAATAAATCGAGCTCATCGGGTGGGGCAATACCGAGCTGGGAAAACCCGACCAATTGTAGTGAACTACAGCCATACATCCGAAAAACAGCGTGTCAAACAAAAAGTATACGGTGTCCGTGATTCTCCTGTCCGTGTAAGCGACCAATATCCTAAAATAATTCAGGACCGACGTAAGCGTCTGATCCCGGCCATGATAAAAGCTAGACAATGCGGCAAGCGTGCATCGATGTCCTATGACAAATTGTTCATAGAAGGCACTGTGTACACAGTACACAATGTGGCACAGTCGGGTTTCGACCATGTCAACAGCTAGGATGTGTCACATAGACAGTTAACGTTTCTTGTCTGGAATGTACAAGGCATTAAATCAAAGCTTCAAGATGCTGACTTTCTCACGTTGATCGCCGAATATGACATCTTAATTTTTACTGAAACGTGGGCTAGCAAAAATTCCAAGTTTGATATAAAGGGTTACCATTCTATTGACTGTCCACGCCTGCGAACTAACTCTAAAGCAAAACGGTGTAGCGGGGGCGTTGCTATATATTTTAAATCCGAATTAAGCCAGTATGTAGAACTTTTGAAAACTGATAACAGGGGAATTATTTGGTTCAAGATTAACAGATTATGCTTAAATGAACCTAGTGACATCATAATTTGCTCATGTTACATTCCCCCTGAAGACTCCTCTATGTATAATGATAGAAATTCTAAATTGTTTCAATTTGACTTCTTTGATGCACTTAGTGAAGATGTAAGGCGATATAGTCAACGCGGGGTTGTGTACTTAACAGGCGACTTAAACGCGAGAATCGGCGAGTTGCACGACTTTGTTTTCAATCCGGACCTCAGCCGTTTTGTTGGAACCCCAGCCAGCGAGAGAACATGTTTCAGTTTACCTGTTCGTGTTAATCATGATAAGCACGTGAACACTTTTGGCAATAAACTGTTAACCCTTTGTAAAGAGTGTGGCATAGTTATTGTTAACGGGCGATTGGAAAAGGGTGCATGTACTTTCCATTCATTGTTTAAAGGTAAACCTGTCTGTAGCACGGTTGACTATCTTTTAACAAGCCACGAAAACTATACAAATATTGCTAGCATGAGTGTGTTAGAGCCAAATGAGTTTTCGGATCATTGCCCGATTATGTTTTCACTTTTGTGTAATACATATTACCAGAAAAATATAAACGGAGGTATTTCTAATTTAGATGATCAAAATATATTTTGGGATCCTAATAAGCGTGATCATTTTATGAATGAACTTACAAAATATAAAAATGATTTTGATGAGGTTACATCACAGCTAATATCGGGGAATTTGTCAATAAATAATTGTCTAGAAAAAAATACTAGCGTTATTCAGCAGGTATCAAAGCGATGCTTTGGAATAAAACAAAACAAATTTAACCGAACGCAACGTAATATAAATATTAAGCAGTCGCCATGGTTCAATAGAGAGTGCAAAGAAAGTAAGGCTTCATTTCTTCTGGCCAAACGAAGTTTTCGCAGCAATCCAACTGATGATAATAAGGCTGAATACTTGAAACAGAGATCGGCTTATAACAAAATAAAGAGACAAGCAAAATACTCATATTCATTAAAGGAACAACGCAAATTAAGCGATTTAAGTCAAACATCACCTAGATCCTTTTGGCAGTTTATAAGAAAATATACTAGGAATAATACACAGACCAATAGTATAAGCGCGGAAGATTTTGCAGAGTATTTTAGCAATGTTACAAACCCTGACATAACCAGTTTCAATACCTACGTCGATAATGTTGTTGTCGATGATGATGATGATGATGATGATGATAATGATAATGATAATAATAATAATACTAATAATAATACTAATAATAATAATAATAAAAATAATAATTATAATTATAATAATTATAATAATGGTTATGATAATAACCATAACGAAGATGGATATAATAACGGTGAAGGTAATTTAGGCAATTATGATCTAGATAAAGTATTTACAGAATTAGAAATCTACAAAACTATTATGTCTATGAAACGAAACAAAAGCGCAGACCTAGACCACATTGCTGCTGATTTCTTTATAGACGCTGCTGAATTTGTCAGTCCATACTTGTGTTTGATTTTTAATCGTATTTTTGAATCGGGCGTGTATCCTGAAAACTGGTCCAAGGGGGTTATTGTTCCTATATTTAAAAAAGGTGACAAAAATTTGGCTTCAAATTATCGAGGAATAACTATTGTAAATACGATTTCAAAAATATTCTCTCTATGTTTGTGAAATAGGTTAAACACGTGGTGTGAGATAGAATATAAGTTTACTGATGTCCAGTTTGGCTTCAGAGACAAGCGTTCAACTATGGATGCGATTTTTATTTTACACACCATAATTCAAAAAGTTTTAGCGGCAAAATGTAAGCTGTGGTGTGCTTTTGTAGACTACGAGAGGGCGTTTGACACTGTAAATAGACACTTCATGTTTTTAAAATTGCTGCACTTGGGCCTTAGCCCAAAGCTTCTACAAAATATAAAAGCTATGTACAACAAAGTTCAGTCTTGTGTAAAATTGTCTAAAACTATGGGTATGTCTGAATTTTTTTGATGTAACACTTGGTTTGAAGCAAGGAGAACCTCTCTCGCCTATATTATTTTTGCTTTTTATCAATGATGTTGTTACTAGTATACATTTAGATACTATGACATCTGACGACCTGAGACTCTTAAACTACTATCTGATACTATTTGCAGACGACATCGTAATATTTACTACCGACTTTAATAGCCTTCAGAAACAATTAGATTGTATTTACAAATTTTCATTTAAATGGGGACTTAAAATAAATGTTAATAAAACAAAAATATGTGTTTTTGAAAAAGCAAAAAGTAAAAAACAGCATGATTTTAAAATAAATAACCAACGTATTGAGTATGTAGAAGAATTTATTTACCTTGGTGTTAAATTTACCTACAATGGTAATCTCGCACATGCAGTCAAATACTTGCATGAGAGTGCCTTAAGGGCGTATTACAATTTATTATCTGTCTTTGATAAAATTAGCGTTGATATTAAGACGAAGATTTATCTTTTTGATCGAATGATTGTACCTATTCTACTGTATGGATCAGAGGTATGGGGAGTCTACAACATTAAAGATGTTGATAAACTTCATTTAAAGTTTTGCAAATATATACTAGGGGTTAAGTCCCAGACATGTAATGCAGCAATTTACGGTGAATTGGGTCGTATTCCATTGTCAATTATTTGTAAAGAAAGAGCTCTAAAGTATTGGGTGAAATTAATGTGTAATCAAAATTCCATTATGTTTAGCAACTATGTATATCAGTCCAATAGCATCAACTCTAAATGTTGGTATAAAAGAATAAATTCAATTTTAGACCACTTGTATGTACCTACATGAGAATAAATTTTAACGGTGATTTTAAAACATTTTTTACAATTAAACAGGTACTTTATGACCAGTATAAACAAGATTGGAGTTACCAAATTAATAATAGTCCTAAACTCTGCTACTATTCCAAATTTAAAACAAATTTCGGCTTTGAAGAATATCTTACAAAAATACATTCTTTTAAACTAAGAAGTTGTTTAACTCGTTTCCGTTTGAGCTCGCATGATCTTAACATCGAAACAGGCAGATATAACAATATTCCAAGAGAAAACAGACTCTGCACAGTTTGTAATATGAACTCGATAGAAACGGAGTATCATTTTATTATGTGTTGCCCATCTTACTGGTGCATTAGAAATAAGTATTTCCCAGCACTTAGAAGTTTTCCTAATGTCCAAAAATTTATTGCAATCATGTCAAATCCAAAAATATGTATTACCTTATCGAATTACATCTTGGAGGCAAATGTTATCCGAAGTAATGCCATAGGAGTTATATAACTGTCGGTCAATCAACATTTATGTATATTATTGGTAGAAACTGTTTTTACATTGTTCATGTTATATATCCACGTTTGTTAATTTTGTTCGCACATTGACTTTATGACGTCTTAGCCATATTTAATATTTATTGTAAATGGCCAAAGACATGTATATGTCGAGTTGCTAATAAACTTTAAACCTTGAATTGATAGAGAGATAAAGAATATAAGATTGAAGATGAACATTGATAGATGGATCAAAGTTAGATGCTTAAAGAGATAGAGAGATAAAGAATATAGGACTGACGAAAAGAATTGATACCGAGAACAAATGTAGACGCTTGAAGATACACTTTGATAGAGAGAGCAATGATATATGCTTAAAGATACACATTGATAGAGAGATCGAGGGTAGATGCTTAAGATACACATTGATAGAGAAATCAAGGGTAGGCTTTTAAAGATACACATTAATAGAGTGATCAAGGGTAGACGCTTTTAGATACACATTGATAGACAGATTAAGTGTGGACTCTTAATGATACATATTGATAAAGAGTTCAAAGGTACACATTAAGCTTAAAGATACACTTTGATAAAGAGATCGAGAGTAGACGCTAAAAGATAAACATTGATAGAGAAATCAAGTGTAGAAGCTTAGAGATGCATATTGATAGAGAGGTCAATGGTAGACGATTAAAGATACACATTGATAGAGAGATGAAGGATGGACGCTTAAAGATACACATTGACAGAGAGTTCAAGGGTAGATGTTTAAAAAATACACATTGATAAATTGATCAAAGTTAGACGCTTAAAATATACATTTATAGAGAGATCAAGTGTAAACGTTTCAAGATACACACTGATCTAGAGATCAAAGGCATACGCTTAAAGATACACATTGATAGAAAGATCAAGGGAAGACGGTTCAAGATACACATTGATAGAAAGATCAAGGGAAGACGGTTCAAGATACACATTGATAGAGAGATCCTGTGTAGATGCCTACAGATACACATTTGTAGAGAGATCAGAGCTGGCGCTTTAGGATGCACATTGATAGAGGGATCAAGGGCTGGCGCTTAAAGATAAACATTGATAGAGAGATCAAGGGTAAATGCTTAAAAGTCCATATTGATAGAGAGGTGATATTACACATTGAGCTTCAAGATACACATTGATCGAGAGATCAATGATATATGCTTAAAGATACACATCAATAGATGGATCAAGGGTAAACACCTAAAGATACACATTGATAGAGAGATCAAGGGCTGGCGCTTAAAAATATACATTGATAGATGGATCACAGGTAGACACTTAAAGATGCACATTGATAGAGAGATCAAATGTATACGTGAACGTTACACCTTTATAGATGAATCAAACGTAGATGCTTAAAGGTAAACATTTATAGATGAATCAAATGTAGATGCTTAAAGATAAACATTGATAGAGAGAATAAATTTAGACGCTTAAAGATACACATTGATAGAGAGATCAAGGGTAGATGCTTAAAGATGCACATTGTTAGAGACTTCGACGGCTGGCGCTTAAAGATGCAAAGTAATATATAAAGAAAGAGCAACGGTAAATGCTTAAAGATACACATTGATAGATAGCTCAAAGGTTGACGCTAAAAGGTACACATTGATAAAGATATCAATTGTAGACGCTTAAAGGTACACATTGATGGAGAGGTCAGGGGTAGACGCTTAAATATACACATGAAGAGAGAGATCAAGCGAAGGCTCTTAAAGATACACATTGATAGAGTGATCAAGTGTATACTCTTAAAGATACACATTGATAGAGGGATCAAGGGTTGAGGCTTAAAGTTGCACATTGATAGACAGGTCAAGGACAGATGCTTTAGGATACACATTGCTAGAAAGATCAAAGGAAGACCTTTAAAGATTCAAATTGATATAGAAATTGAGGGTAGACGTCAAAGTTCTATATTGATAGATGGATCAAAGATAGATGCTTAAATATACACATTGATAGAGAGATAAAGAATATAGGACTGATGAAAGAAATTGATAGCGAGAACAAATGTAGACGCTTGAAGAAATACATTGATAGCGAGATCAATGGTAGATGCTTGAAGATACATATTGATAGATAGATCAGATGTTGACGCCTAAAGATACACATTGATAAAAATGTCAAGTGTAGACGCTTAAACGTACACATAGATAGTTAGATCTAGGGCAGATGCCTAAAGATACACATTGATAAAAATATCAAGGGTAGACGCTTAAAGATGCCCATTAATAGATAGATCAGATGTTGACGCCTAAAGATACACATTGATAAAATATCAAGGGTAGAAGCTTAAAGATACATATTGATAGAGAGATCTAGGGCAGATGCTTGAAGATACACAATGATAGAGAGATCAAGGGTAGGCTCTCCAAGATACACATTGATAGAGGCATCGAGGGTACACGCTTTAAGAAACACATTGTGATAGAGAGATCATGTGTAGTAGCTTAAAGATGCACATTGATAGAGAGGTCAATGGTAGACGATTAAATATACACATTGATAGAGAGATAAAGAATAGACGCTTAAAGATTCGAATTGATAGATTGATCAAAGTAAGACGCTTACAGTACACATTTATAGAGAGATCAAGTGTAAACGCATAAAGATACACATTGATTGAGAGATCAAAGGTAGACGCTAAAAGATACACAATGATAGATAGATCAATGGTAGATACTTAAGAAACATATTGATAGAGAGATCAATGGTAGACGCCCCAAGATACACATTAATAGAAAGATCAACGGCTGGCGCTTAAAGATACACACTGATGTATGTACAGTCATACTTGTTTATTTCATACAGGCGGTCGCCTGAGGTGTTCATAGTCACACTTGTCCAACTGCGATATGAGATCGCTTGAAGTGTGCACAGTCACACTTGTCCAACTCAGATAGGTGATCACATGAGATGTGTACAGTCATACTTGTCTTGTCTAACTCCGACATGAGATTGCCCGAAGTGTGCACAGTCCCACTTGTCCCAGACGACAGGATATCGCCTGAAGTGTCCACAGTCACACATACGCAACTGTGACATGTGGTCGCATGACGTGTGCGCAGTCACACATAACCAACTCAAAGAGGCGGTCGCATGACGTGTGCGCAATCACACATTTCAACCTCTGACAGGAGGTCGCATGATGTGTGCACAATCACACATTTCAACCTCTGACATGAGGTCGCATGATGTGTGCACAGTCACACATTACCAGCTCAGACAGGCAGTCGCCTAACGTAAGCACAGTCACACATGTCAGACTCAGACAGGCGGTCGCCTGAAGTGTGCACAGTCACACATGTCCAACACAAACTGGGCGTCGCTTGATGTTTGTACAGTCATACTTGATCAACTCAGAGGCGTTTGAATAACGTATGTACAGTGACACTTGTCCAAGACAGACAGGAGATTGCCTGAGGTGTACACAGTCACACTTGTTCAACTCAGACAGACGATCGCCTAATCTGTGCACAGTGACACTTGTTCTACTCAGACTGGCGATCGCCCAACTGCGCACAGTCACACTTGTCTAACCCAGACAAGAAATTATCTGATGTATGTACAGTCACACTTGTTCAGCTCACACAGGAAACCGCCTGAACTGTGCACAACCACACTTGTCCTACTGCGAAAGGTGATCGCCTGACGTATGCACAGTCGCACTTGTCCAACTGCGAAAGGAGATCGCCTGAAGTGTGCACAGTCACACTTGTTAAACTCGGGAGTTCGCTTGACGTGTGCACAGTCACACTTGTCCAACTGGGAAAGGAGATCGCCTGAACTGTGCACAGTCACACTTGGCCAACTCAGTCAGGTCTTCGTTTGACGTGGGCACAGTCACACATGTCCACCTCAGAGAGGCGTTTGCTTGACGTTTTCACAGCAACACCTGTCCAACTCAGACAGGCGGTCGCTTGACGTGTGCACAGTCACATTTGTTCAACTCAGGAGATCGATTGACGTGTGCAGAGTCACACTTCTCCAACTCAGACAGGCTATTGCTTGACGTCTGCACAGTCACACTTTTTCCACTCAGACAGGCAATAAGCTGCCGTGTGCACAGTCACACTTGTTCAACTCAGCCAGGGGGCCGCCTGAAGACTGTACAGTCACATCTCAGGACATCGCTTAACGTTGCACGGTCACCCAATCCCGATAGATGATCGCCTAACGTGTGTACAGTTACACTTGTCCAACTCAGACAGCTGATCGCATGGGGTGTGCACAGTCACACTTGTCCAACTGCGAAAGATGATCGCCTGAAGTGTGCACAGTCACACTTGTCCAACTCAGACAGCTGATCGCATGGGGTGTGCACAGTCACACTTGTCCAACTGCGAAAGGAGATCGCCTGACGTCTGCACAGTCACACTTGTCCAACTGCGAAAGATGATCGCCTGAAGTGTGCACAGTCACACTTGTCCAATTCAGACAGTCGATCGCTTGACCTCTGCATAGTCACGCTTGTTCCACTCAGACACGGAGTCGCCGGAAGTCTGTACAGTCACAACTCAGGACATCGCTAGACGTTGCACAGTCACACATACCCAATTTCGATAGATGATCGCCTGACGTGCGCAAAGTAATAATGGTCCAACTCAGATGGGCGGACGTATGACGTGTGTACAGTGACATTTGTCAAATTCAGATAGGTGATCGCCTGACGTGTGCACAGTGACATTTGTCAAATTCAGATAGGTGATCGCCTGACGTGTGCACAGTGACATTTGTCAAATTCAGATAGGTGATCGCCTGACGTGTGCACAGTCGCATTTGTTAAACTCCGACAGACGGTCGATTGACTTGTGTACAATCACACTTGTTCAACTCAGACAGGATATCGATTTACAGATACGCTTGTGCAATTCAGAATGAAGGATGAATGACGTATGTACCGTCACACTTGTCTAATGCAGACAGGCGACCCCCTTTCGCAGTTTTAAGTTCTTATATTCATATCAACGTCGCCTGCCTCAGTTTTATGTTTAGATAATTATATCAACGTCAATCGTATGTTTAGATACACATATCAACATCCCTCTTCAGTCTTATGTTGGGATACGCAAATCAATATGCTCTTTGTTAGTCTTTTGTTAAGGTACACATATCAGCATTGCCTTCCTCAATCTTGTGTTTAGATACTCATATCAACATTCTATTCGTGAGTCTGTATTGAGATACTGATATCAACGTTCCCTTCCCCAGTCTTATGTTTAGATACTCATATCATCACGATCCTCATTCTTATGTTTAAACAATCATGTCTACGTCCCCTTCCTCACTGTTGTGTTTGGATAGCCATATCAACGTCCTTCCTCTATGTTATGTTTAGAAACTCATATTAACGTCCCCTTCATCAGTCTTATGTTGAGACACTCATATTAACGTCTCCTTCCTCAGTGTTATGTTATGACACTCATATCAACGTCCCCTTCATCAGTCTTATGTTTAGACACTAAAATCAACACTCTCTTCATCAGTGTTACGTTATGACACTCATATCAACGTCCCCTTCATCGGCGTTATGTTTAGACACTCATATTAACGTCCCCTTCATCAGTCTTATGTTTAGACACTCATATCAACGTCTCCTTCCTCAGTGTTATGTTATGACACTCATATCAACGTCCCCTTCATCAGTCTTATGTTTAGACACTAAAATCAACACTCTCTTCATCAGTGTTACGTTATGACACTCATATCAACGTCCCCTTCATCGGCGTTATGTTTAGACACTCATATTAACGTCCCCTTCATCAGTCTTATGTTTAGACACTCATATCAACGTCCCCTTCATCAGTCTTGTGTTTAGACACTCATATTAACGTCCCCTTCATCGGTGTTATGTTAAGACACTCATATCAACGTCTCCTTCCTCAGTGTTATGTTATGACACTCATACCAACGTCCCCTTCATCAGTCTTATGTTTAGACACTAAAATCAACACTCTCTTCATCAGTGTTACGTTATGACACTCATATCGACGTCCCCTTAGTCAGTGTTATGTTTAGACACTCATATCAACGTCCCCATCATCAGTCTAATGTTTAGACACTCATATCAACGTCCCCAAAGTCAGTCTAATGTTTAGACACTCATATCAACGTCCCCATCATTAGTCTAATGTTTAGACACTCATATCAACGTCCCCAAAGTCAGTCTAATGTTAAGGCACTCATATCGACGTCCCCTTAGTCAGTGTTATGTTTAGACACTCATATTAACGTCCCCTTCATCAGTCTTATGTTGAGACACTCATATTAACGTCCCCTTGATCGGTGTTATGTTTAGACACTCATATCAACATCTCCTTCCTCAGTGTTATGTTATGACACTCATATCAACGTCCCCTTCATCAGTCTTATGTTTAGACACTAAAATCAACACTCTCTTCATCAGTGTTACGTTATGACACTCATATCAACGTCCCCTTCATCGGCGTTATGTTTAGACACTCATATTAACGTCCCCTTCATCAGTCTTATGTTTAGACACTCATATCAACGTCCCCTTCATCAGTCTTGTGTTTAGACACTCATATTAACGTCCCCTTCATCGGTGTTATGTTTAGACACTCATATCAACGTCTCCTTCCTCAGTGTTATGTTATGACACTCATACCAACGTCCCCTTCATCAGTCTTATGTTTAGACACTAAAATCAACACTCTCTTCATCAGTGTTACGTTATGACACTCATATCAACGTCCCCTTCATCGGCGTTATGTTTAGACATTCATATCAACGTCCCCATCATCAGTCTAATGTTTAGACACTCATATCAACGTCCCCAAAGTCAGTCTTATGTTTAGACACTCATATCAACGTCCCCTTCCCCAGTGTTATGTTTAGACACTCATAACAACACTCCCTTCATCAGTGTTATGTTTAGACACTCATATTATGTCCCCTTCATCAGTCTTATGTTTAGACACGCATATCAACGTCCCCTTCCTCAGTATTATGTTTAGACTCTCATATTAAAGTCCCCTTTTTCAGTGTTATGTTTAGAACTTTAGATAATCATATCAACGCCCCTTAAGTCAGTCGTATGTTTAGATAGTCATATCAACTTCCCCTACCCTAGTCATTTGTTTATATACTCATATCAACGTCCCCTTTCTCTGTGTTATGTTTAGACACTCATATCAACGTCCCCTTTCTCTGTGTTATGTTTAGACACTCATATCAACGTCCCCTTTCTCTGTGTTATGTTTAGACACTCATATTAAAGTCCCCTTCCTCAGTGTTATGTCTAGAACTTTAGATAATCATATCAACTTCCCCTACCCCAGTCTTATGTTCATATACTCATATCAACGTCCCCTTTTTCTGTGTTATGTTAAGGCACTCATATCAACGTCCCCTTTTTCTGTGTTATGTTAAGGCACTCATATTAACGTCCCCTTTTTCTGTGTTATGTTAAGGCACTCATATTAACGTCCCCTTTTTCTGTGTTATGTTAAGACACTCATATCAACTATCCCTTCCTCAGTGTTATGTTTAGAACTGTAGATAATCATCCCAACTTCCGCTAAGTCAGTCGTATGTTTAGATAGTCATATCAACGTCCCCTAACCCAGTCTTATGTTTATATACTCATATCAACGTCCCCTTTTTCTGTGTTATGTTAAGGCACTCATATTAACGTCCCCTTTTTCTGTGTTATGTTAAGGCACTCATATCAACGTCCCCTTTTTCTGTGTTATGTTTAGACACTCATATTAACGTCCCCTTAGTCAGTGTTATGTTAAGACACTCATATCAACTATCCCTTCATCAGTGTTATGTTCAGACACTCATATTAACGTCCCCTTCATCAGCCTTATGTTTAGACACTCATATTAACGTCCCCTTCCTCATTGCTATGTTTAGATACTCATATCAACATCCCCTTCATCAGTGTAATGTTTAGACTCTGATATCAACGTCCCCTTCCTCAGTGTTATGTTTAGAACTTTAGATAATCATATCAACGTCCGCTAAGTCAGTCGTATGTTTAGATAGTCATATCAACGTCCCCTAACCCAGTCTTATGTTTATATACTCATGTCAACGTCCCCTTCCTCTGTGTTATGTTAACACACTCATATTAACGTCCCCTTCCTCAGTCTTATGTTTCGACACTCATATCAACGTCCCCTTCATCAGTCTTATGTTTAGACACTCATATTAACGTCCCCTTCATCAGCCTTATGTTTAGACACTCATATTAACGTCCCCTTCCTCATTGCTATGTTTAGATACTCATATCAACATCCCCTTCTCATTGTTATGTTTAGATAATCATATTAACGTCCCCTTCCCCAGTGTTATGTTTAGATACTCATATCAACATCCCCTTCATCAGTGTTATGTTTAGACACTCAAATTATGTCCCCTTCATCAGTCTTATGTTTAGACACTCATATCAACGTCCCCTTCCTCTGTGTTATGTTTAGACACTCATATTAACGTCCCCTTCCTCAGTGTTATGTTTAGACACTCATATCAACACTCCCTTCATCAGTGTTATGTTTAGACACTCAAATTATGTCCCCTTCATCAGTCTTATGTTTAGACACTCATATCAACGTCCCCTTCCTCATTGCTATGTTTAGATACTCTTATCAACATCCCCTTCTCATTGTTATGTTTAGATAATCATATCAACGTACCCTAAGTCAGTCGTATGTTTAGATAGGCATATCAACGTCCCCTACGTCAGACTTATGTATAGATAATCATATCAACGTCCCCAAAGACCGTTGTATGTTTAGACACTCATATCAACGTCCGCTTCATGAGTCTTATGTTTAGACACTTATATCAACGTCCCCGTCATCAGTCTTATGTTTAGACACTCATATCAACGTCCCCTTAGTTAGTGTTATGTTTAGACACTCATATCAACACTCCCTTCATCAGTGTTATGTTAAAACACTCAAATTATGTCCCCTTCATCAGTCTTATGTTTAGACACTCATATCAACGTCCCCTTCCTCATTGCTATGTTTAGATACTCATATCAACATCCCCTTCTCATTGTTATGTTTAGATAATCATATCAACGTCCCTATCATCAGTCTTATGTTTAGACACTTATATCAACGTCCCCTTCATCAGTCTTATGTTTACACACTTTTATCAACGTCCCCTTCCCCAGTGTTATGTTTAGACACTCATATCAACACTCCCTTCATCAGTGTTATGTTTAGACACTCAAATTATGTCCCCTTCATCAGTCTTATGTTTAGACACTCATATCAACGTCCCCTTCCTCAGTGTTATGTTTAGACACTCATATTAACGTCCCCTTCATCAGTGTTATGTTTAGACACTCATATTAACGTCCCCTATCATCAGTGTTATGTTTAGACACTAATATTAACGTCCCCTATCATCAGTGTTATGTTTAGACACTCATATTAACGTCCACTTCATCAGTGTTATGTTTAGACACTCATATCAACGAACCCTTCATCAGTGTTATGTTTAGACACTCGTATTAGCGCCCCCTTCATCAGTGTATCGTAAAACTGGCAAAGGCAGAGTTGTCTCTATTTTATTGGACCGATACATGCAGTTTATTAGCAATACACACACATGAATAATGTGTTACATGATCGGGCTGTAGTGCACACTATGTTAATAGTTCATGGTATGATAATTATGACAAACACATGCATTACAAAAACATACCTTAAGATAGACAACAGTCTCTTCAGTGTCGTATGTATCCAATACGGAGATGTTGGCTTTGTTGACAACTTTAGATCTCCGTTATGAAAAGTCGTCTGTTAAATGACTGAAAACTACCACTCCTAGCTGTTTGCTTACGCCTCTAGGCTATATAGAGCTCCTTTTATATCCACATCAGTACACCTAAATAACGATTGTTAAGTAAAGGAAAACACAGGTATTTCTATAGTCAAGCAAATCCGCTCCGTTTACGCATTCGTGGGATTTAAATTGTTTTCAAACAGACGCATATAGGTCAACCACGAGCAAAGAGCCGTGCAATATTACATAATTATTAGACTCGTCCACTTAATAGAGGTGGAACCATGAATCAACAATAATAAATCCTGCTAGCAAATAGCGTGTATTGTAAAGGTTTAGTGTTTCAGTGGGCTCATATTTTGATCTATGGGTCGCGAGCTCGAGTCCCCTAAGATACATTGAGTCTTCATGTCTCTAGTTTGTTTTGTGCGGTTTTGTATATTTATTATTTAAAACGGCATACATGAGAGGCTTTATCGACAGCGGACTTACAGTCGTAGAATGGGAAAAGTGTGTTGACCACGTCAATAGAAACACCTATTTGTCGTGCAGGACAAGGCAGGCGATGAAATGCCTGACCATTTGTCATTTCACTAGCGGAAGATTCCAGCTTGCATAATGATTTACTACAGACACGACTATAAGACAGATACAGTCAGTGAGTGCGATTAGTAAAATGAAAACTAAAAAAATAAATTAAAAACACTGTAAAATTACTATACATTACTTGAAAAAATAAACAAAATATACAAACGATATACATTTTTTAAATTAAAAATCACAAACCACGAGACCAGGCTAGAAAACAAGATGCCATACCATACTGGTT
Source organism: Sinonovacula constricta (assembly GCA_007844125.1). Lineage (NCBI taxonomy): Eukaryota > Metazoa > Mollusca > Bivalvia > Cardiida > Solecurtidae > Sinonovacula > Sinonovacula constricta. The sequence goes on along the minus strand of CM017568.1, from coordinate 47,718,624 downwards.
ACTTATGCGTTGCTGCGTTGCTTAGAAACTGTCGTGCGTGAAGAAATCGTCTGTTATGTTTCTGCTTTACCTTCCTTAGCGACCGCGGATAGACTGGCCCAAAGATCACAGCTCAGAGGTCATGGTTGACCTATACGTACCTTCGGGCCAACAGTCCAACTTGCTGTTATATTGTAGGCATCGTTAAACTAGCAGGTGTTCCCATGTACGGGCCAGACTCTCCAAATATGATACAAGAGAGCAAATCATCAGAGATCGCCGTCGGAATACCGTTCAACAATAGAACATTTTACATAACAAGATACCGACCCAGAAACAGCAAAACCTTGTTGTTAATAGAAAATTTACAATGCCGTTAAATGTGTACGTCTTAAAATTATATGCTGTAACAAATTTTCTTTGGACGCATGGGAGGAGGTCGGAATACAAACAACAGAATAGAACAAAACATTTGACTTGTACATAGCACATCGTCGTAATAAATGCAATTTAATTAAACTAATCATACACATACAATGAGAACAATAACAAATTCAATGTAGCGGTAACATGTTTGAAAAGTAATGGTTTTTATTTGAAAGTTTTTAGTTTACTAAAATCTTGAGTAATAGGTTTTCAAAATGTTTTATATGTATGTAGAAAAATATTATATTTACTATAAAACTTAAGTTTACAAGCAGAAATTGCACATAGGGTGCAGCCTCACATAACACAAAAAATATTGTTCATATAATATTTTTTAAGTTATGTTGAAAGATACAGACACACAAAAATAAATACAAAAAATAAGAAATAAAATAATAAGAACACTTTTTACCGAGTAAGTACCCTTATTTTATCAGGTAAGGTTCGCAAAACTAACTTTCCCTATGCGCAAATTTCAGTGAGCATTCCATATATAGATGTAATGTTGTAAATAGAACATTTAACAAAAGGAAAAGTTTTGCAAGGCAGATGCATATATGAGCCTTGACTATCTTATACCTCGGACAAACATTCACATTATTAAATAACAGTACAACTCATATACATGTAGTATTTTATAAAGGTTCTGGTTTAATAAATAAATCATCATTCAAATCAACCATCCATAAAATATTCTTAACACACACTAATGTACCCTTTAATACTTCTTAACTTTTCCCAAACTGTTGGTCTATGTTTGACTTTGTCCGTGATTTGTTAGTCATTTTCGGTCATTACAATTTTAATTCATACCGATGTTGTTTCACATATATACTCACTTACTTAGTATGTATTGATCCAAGTATGTACTTCAGGGTGCATAGAAGTCTTTATTACTAGTCATTAAATGTAGACATGTGTACAACCATACAAACGCATCTCTCATTTATTCAAAGCACATCAAATTCAGTCGAAAACAAATTTAACTAGGTATCTATCTGTAAATTCATATTTGACACATTTACATAACCACCGTTTGTCCAAGGTCACATGAGTGTCTGGAAACACAAAAAGGATGAAAAACCTCAACTACAGTACAATATTCGTGGGAATTAGCTTGTAAAGCAATCGCGAACTGTCAGACCATTTCTGTATTAAGTGCAGAGGCATTAAATACATAGTAACCATAAAAGTACAACAAAACAGTTTAAAACCTAACAAAACTTGAATGACTAAGAATTTTTACACATCTACTAAAATGTTTCTGTGTAAGTCTGTGATGATTATAAATGCAGTCTGACCTTACATTAGTCATGTAATATATATAAAAAGAATCAACAATTTGTATTTATTAGGTTTTAATTGCGATTTTTGTCTCAGTTCTTACGTTTATTGTTTTTAGCTTAAGTGATAGTTGTTTTAGAAACAAAAGACACCAAACACCATAACAGATATATAACAATATGGTCATTTTATTGCTAGCATAAACCGTTAAAATATTATGCCTTCTCAGACATTTCCTAAACCAATTATAAATATAAGGGTCGCAGTTCACGGATAACTAGGTACAGATCAGTGATGCTAAGCATTTAAGGTCGCCGTCGGGGACCTGTTTAAAACGGAACATTTTTGACTAACAACAAACCGATCAAGACGCAGCAAAACCTCATTGCTATATAGGGTTACCAATTTCCATATCTTAAAATAATACGCAGTAACTTACTGTCTTTGGACACATGGGGATGGTCCCAAGACAACCATCAGAATAGAACATACTATTGACTTGTACACAGTACAT
>CM017568.1:47664399-47709374 GCA_007844125.1 Sinonovacula constricta | reverse complement strand
TCAAGGTGGCTAAGAAACATTACACAGACGGTTCAGGTGGCTAGGTAACATAACACAGACGGTTCGGGTGGCTAGGTAACATAACACAGACGGTTCAGGTGGCTAGGTAACATAACACAGACGGTTCAGGTGGCTAAGAAACATTACACAGCGGTTCAGGTGGCTAAGAAACATAACAGACGGTTAGGTGGCTAGGTAACATAACACAGACGGTTCGGGTAGCTAAGAAACTTACACAGACGGTTCTAGCTAAGAAACATTACACAGACGGATCAGGTGGCTAAGAAACATAACACAGACGGTTCAGGTGGCTAAGAAACATTACACAGACGGTTCAGGTGGCTAAGAAACATACACAGACGGTTCAGGTGGCTAGAACATTACATTACACACGGATCAGGTGGCTAAGAAACATTAACACAGACGGTTTCGGGTAGCTAAGAAACATAACACAGACGGTTCGGTGGCTAAGAACATTACACGACGGATCAGGTGGCTAAGAAACATTACACAGACGGTTCGGGTAGCTAAGAAACATAACACAGACGGTTCAGGTGGCTAAGAAACATTACACAGACGGTTCAGGTAGGCTAAGAAACATTCCACAGACGGATCAGGTGGATAAGAAACATTCCACAGACGGTTCGGGTAGCTAAGAAACATTACACAGACGGTTCGGGTAGCTAAGAAACATAACACAGACGGTTCAGGTGGCTAAGAAACATTACACAGACGGTTCAGGTGGCTAAGAAACATAACACAGACGGTTCAGGTGGCTAAGAAACATTACACAGACGGATCAGGTGGCTAAGAAACATTACACAGACGGTTCAGGTGGCTAAGAAACATTACACAGACGGTTCAGGTGGCTAAGAAACATAACCACAGACGGTTCAGGTAGCTAAGAAACATTCCACAGACGGTTCGGGTAGCTAAGAAACATTACACAGACGGTTCGGGTAGCTAAGAAACATAACACAGACGGTTCAGGTAGCTAAGAAACATTCCACAGACGGTTCGGGTAGCTAAGAAACATTACACAGACGGTTCAGGTAGCTAAGAAACATTCCACAGACGGTTCGGGTAGCTAAGAAGAACATTCCACAGGACGGTTCGGGTAGCTAAGAAACATTACACAGACGGTTCGGGTAGCTAAGAAACATAACACAGACGGTTCAGGTGGCTAAGAAACATTACACAGACGGATCAGGTGGCTAAGAAACATTACACAGACGGTTCAGGTAGCTAAGAAACATAACACAGACGAATCAGGTAGCTAAGAAACATTACACAGACGGTTCAGGTGGCTAAGAAACATTACACAGACGGTTCAGGTAGCTAAGAAACATTCCACAGACGGTTCGGGTAGCTAAGAAACATTACACAGACGGTTCAGGTGGCTAAGAAACATTACACAGACGGTTCAGGTGGCTAAGAAACATAACACAGACGGTTCAGGTAGCTAAGAAACATAACACAGACGAATCAGGTAGCTAAGAAACATTACACAGACGGTTCAGGTGGCTAAGAAACATTACACAGACGGTTCAGGTGGCTAAGAAACATAACACAGACGGTTCAGGTAGCTAAGAAACATAACACAGACGAATCAGGTAGCTAAGAAACATTACACAGACGGTTCAGGTGGCTAGGTAACATAACACAGACGGTTCAGGTAGCTAAGAAACATTCCACAGACGGTTCGGGTAGCTAAGAAACATAACACAGACGGTTCAGGTGGCTAAGAAACATTACACAGACGGATCAGGTAGCTAAGAAACATTACACAGACGGTTCGGGTAGCTAAGAAACATAACACAGACGGTTCAGGTGGCTAAGAAACATAACACAGACGGTTCAGGTAGCTAAGAAACATTCCACAGACGGTTCGGGTAGCTAAGAAACATTACACAGACGGTTCAGGTAGCTAAGAAACATTACACAGACGGATCAGGTGGCTAAGAAACATTCCACAGACGGTTCAGGTAGCTAAGAAACATAACACAGACGGTTCAGGTGGCTAAGAAACATTACACAGACGGTTCAGGTAGCTAAGAAACATTACACAGACGGTTCGGGTAGCTAAGAAACATTACACAGACGGTTCAGGTAGCTAAGAACCATAACACAGACGGTTCAGGTAGCTAAGAAACATAACACAGACGGTTCAGGTAGCTAAGAAACATTACACAGACGGTTCAGGTGGCTAAGAAACATTCCACAGACGGTTCGGGTAGCTAAGAAACATTACACAGACGGTTCGGGTAGCTAAGAAACATTCCACAGACGGTTCAGGTGGCTAGGTAACATAACACAGACGGTTCAGGTAGCTAAGAAACATTCCACAGACGGTTCGGGTAGCTAAGAAACATTCCACAGACGGTTCAGGTAGCTAAGAAACATTCCACAGACGGTTCGGGTAGCTAAGAAACATTCCACAGACGGTTCAGGTAGCTAAGAAACATTCCACAGACGGTTCAGGTGGCTAAGAAACATAACACAGACGGTTCAGGTAGCTAAGAAACATTACACAGACGGTTCAGGTAGCTAAGAAACATTCCACAGACGGTTCAGGTAGCTAAGAAACATTCCACAGACGGTTCAGGTAGCTAAGAAACATTCCACAGACGGTTCAGGTAGCTAAGAAACATTCCACAGACGGTTCAGGTGGCTAAGAAACATTCCACAGACGGTTCAGGTAGCTAAGAAACATACACAGACGGTTCAGGTAGCTAAGAAACATTACACAGACGGTTCAGGTAGCTAAGAAACATACCACAGACGGTTCAGGTGGCTAAGAAACATTCCACAGACGGTTCGGGTAGCTAAGAAACATTCCACAGACGGTTCAGGTAGCTAAGAAACATACCACAGACGGTTCAGGTAGCTAAGAAACATTCCACAGACGGTTCGGGTAGCTAAGAAACATTCCACAGACGGTTCAGGTGGCTAAGAAACTTAACAGACGGTTCAGGTAGCTAAGAAACATTCCACAGACGGTTCAGGTAGCTAAGAAACATCCACAGACGGTTCAGGTAGCTAAGAAACATTACCACAGACGGTTCAGGGTAGCTAAGAAACATTCCACAGACGGTTCGGTAGCTAAGGAAACATTACACAGACGGTTCAGGTGGCTAAGGAAACATTAACACAGACGGTTCAGGTGGCTAAGTAAACATAACACAGACGGTTCAGGTAGCTAAGAAACATTCCACAGGCCGGTTTCAGGTAGCTAAGAACAACATTACACAGACGGTTCAGGTAGTAAGAAACATTCCACGGACGTTTTCGGGTAGCAAGAAACATTACAACAGACGGTTCAGGTGGCTAGGTAACATAACACAGACGGTTTCAGGTAGCTAAGAAACATAACACAGACGGTTTCTAATGGTGGATAGGTGGTAACATAACACAGACAGATCAGGTGGCTAAGAACATACCACAGACGGTTTCAGGTAGCTAGAAACATTCCACAGAACGGGGATCAGGTGGCTAAGGAAACATCTCCAACACAGACGGTTCCGGGTGGCTAAGAAACATAACACAGACGGTTTCAAGGTGGCTAAGAAACATACCACAGACGGTTCAGGTGGCTAAGAAACATTCCACAGACGGTTTAGGTGGCTAAGAAACATTCCACAGACGGATCAGGTGGCTAAGAAACATTACACAGACGGTTCAGGTAGCTAGGTAACATAACACAGACGGTTCAGGTAGCTAAAAAACATACCACAGACGGATCAGGTGGCTAAGAAACATAACACAGACGGTTCAGGTAGCTAAGAAACATTCCACAGACGGATCAGGTGGCTAAGAAACATAACACAGACGGTTCAGGTGGCTAAGAAACATACCACAGACGGATCAGGTGGCTAAGAAACATAACACAGACGGTTCAGGTAGCTAAAAAACATACCACAGACGGATCAGGTGGCTAAGAAACATAACACAGACGGTTCAGGTAGCTAAGAAACATACCACAGACGGATCAGGTGGCTAAGAAACATAACACAGACGGTTCAGGTGGCTAAGAAACATAACACAGACGGTTCGGGTGGCTAAGAAACATTCCACAGACGGATCAGGTGGCTAAGAAACATTACACAGACGGTTCAGGTAGCTAGGTAACATAACACAGACGGTTCAGGTAGCTAAAAAACATACCACAGACGGATCAGGTGGCTAAGAAACATAACACAGACGGTTCAGGTAGCTAAGAAACATACCACAGACAGATCAGGTGGCTAAGAAACATACCACAGACGGTTCAGGTAGCTAAGAAACATACCACAGACGGTTCAGGTGGCTAAGAAACATACCACAGACGGTTCAGGTGGCTAAGAAACATTCCACAGACGGTTCAGGTGGCTAAGAAACATACCACAGACGGATCAGGTGCTACACAGGGGCATACCAGAGGCGAATAAGGTGAATCAGGAACATAGCACATGCGGATCAGGTGCCACAACCACAGGAACATACAACAGACGGACACGATGCTACAAGAACATACCACAGACGGATGAAGTGCAACAGGAACATCCCTGGCACATAAAAAAGCCGGATTATATGCTCAGGAACATAAAACCGACTGATCAAGTGTCCTCTGAACATACCACAGACGGATGAAGTGCAACAGGAACATCCCTGGCACATAAAAAAGCCGGATTATATGCTCAGGAACATAAAACCGACTGATCAAGTGTCCTCTGAACATACCACAAACGGATGAGGTGCAACAGGAACATCCCTGGCACATAAAAAAGCCGGATTATATGCTCAGGAACATAAAACCGACTGATCAAGTGTCCTCTGAACATACCACAAACGGATGAGGTGCAACAGGAACATCCCTGGAACATAAAAAAGCCGGATTATATGCTTAGGAACATAAAACCGACTGATCAAGTGTCCTCTGAACATACCACAAACGGATGAGGTGCAACAGGAACATCCCTGGAACATAAAAAAGCCGGATTATATGCTCAGGAACATAAAACCGACTGATCAAGTGTCCTCTGAACATACCACAGACGGATGAGGCGCAACAGGAACATCCCTGGCACATAAAAAAGCCGGATTATATGCTCAGGAACATAAAACTAACTGATCAAGTGTCCTATAAACATACCACAGACGGATCACGTGCTACAAAGGAACATACCACAGACGGATCAGGTGTCTGAGGAACATACCACAGACGGATCAGGTGTCTGAGGAACATACCACAGACGGATCAGGTGTCTGAGGAACATACTACAGACGGATCAGAAACTACACAAGTATAAACCACAGACGGATCAGAAACTACACAAGTACATACCACAGACGGATCAAATGCTACACAGGTACATACCACAGACGGATCAGGTGCTACACAGGTACATACCACAGACGGATCAGGTGCTACACATTGTTCAAAACTTAGAAAACCAAAACTTCGTATCAGCATAGGATAATAAGTGCTTTTTATGAAAAAAATATATACATAATTTACATGCGCTGATATTGAAGTGTGCACTGAAGTGACGACTGCCCTTCAGATTTGCTTTTGATTAAACTATGCTTGTGTACACAAGCATGTATGTGTGTTTTCCGGTACACAGGAGATCAGCTGAGGGAACTAGGGTAAGGTGGCTCAAAACGATTAGTCAAGACTGATTTGGAGGAATAGCAAGCAACTAGTGTTGCCTAATGAAATCTCCACAGGATTTAGCACACTCTAGTCAACAAACAGAGATGTGTCAGCTAGGCTTAGAAAGGGAAAATCAACTCACTTCATCTATTTTTGAACTCCTTTCAGACTACTTGTACCACTGTGTACAATAGGTTAAAGCGAGCTGCTTAAAGCATGGCTAAACAGCTGATTATGGAAATCCCTGTCGGTCAAGCGTGAAGGCTGAGTTAAATGTTGTGAAGCAGATTCAACCATGTGTTACCGATTCCAATTCAAGGTGTTTTCCTTTAACGCACACGGTCAAATCTCTAACGCTTACTAAATCAGATCTTCATGAGGTTAACTGTGTCAACCATGGTCACTCTAGACAGGCACACCGCAAGTTTCTGAAGGAATAAGGTTTGTAAATGACCGCTTTCTGAAAAACAACATTCTTTCTCAGATTGTGTCACCAGTAATGACTTCGACATCGTAACAATAACGGAGACGTGGATTGACTCATCTATATAAGATGTCTGTCTGAGAGAACTTGCCCCAACGGAATACCAACTCCAACATGTTCCTCGACAGAATGGTCGACTGTATTGACGAACGTGTGCAACTGTTCAAGAACAATGTCAACGCTTCGTTACAAGAAGGCGTAGTCACTCAAGATGGCCCACATTACCTCGCTCCTTAAATAAGCTCAGAGGTTGACAATGAACTACCACCCCGTCTCCAATCTGAGTTTTCTGTCAAAACTCTTGGAACGGGTTGTTGCCAGTAGGTTTGATGCGTATCTCTGTGCCAATGCACTATCTGAACTGTATCAGAGTGCGTACACCAAGTTTCATTCGACTGAAATGGCTTCCTTCGCGTTCAGTCTGATATATAAACAATCATTGGATCGGGGTGATGCGACCATTTTGTCTATGCTCGACTTATCAGCAGCCTTCGATACCTTTGACCACAAGGCACTTATTGAACGCTTAAGATTAGGTTTCGGTATTTCCTGTGTGGCCTTGGAATGGTTCGCTTCGTATCTTAGTCATTGGTCAGTGTATATATCAGGCAACTGCTCAAAGCGCCATGAGGTCAGATCCGGATGTACCCCAGTGGTCTGTTCTGGGGCCTAAACTCTTCACCCTGTACACATGGGCTCTTGGTGATCTGATCAAGAAACATGGCCTGGACTACCACATGTATGCTGCCGATATACAATTGTACTTCTTTTTTAAGCGCAAATGTGTTGCGAATAGCAACCAAGCTGTCCAGCGCATAGAAGCCTGTCTGGAGGACATCCGCACTTGGATGAATACCAGCTTTCTTCAGCTCAATAGTGATAAAAGCGAAGTGTTGCTTTATGCACCTAAAAGGTCTTCACCGGACCTATTCCATATTTCAATCACCATCAATGGCATTACTGTCAGATCCAGTGAATCTGTAAAAAATCTTGGTATTGTGTTTGACCGCCAATTTAAATCCGTTGCACGGTCTTGCTTCATGCATTTAAGGAAAATAGGTCGTCTAAGACGCTGCTTGTTTGAATACGCACTAAAATCACTGGTTCATGGACTCATTACTTCACGTTTGGACAGAGTTCAAAATTCGGTAGCTCGTCTTATCATCGGCGCGAACGGTCTGACCACATTTCTCCAATTCTTGTGGATTTACACTGGCTAACAGTAAGTAGTCAATTCGACTACAAGGTTCTGGTGGATACTTTCCGTGCGATCAATGGCCAGCCTACATATCAGATATGATCAATATCCATCAACCGATCAGACCTCTTCGCTCCGGTGATCAACGACTCCTGGTCACACCTCCGACCAAGTCACGCCTCGGGGAGCGATCCTTTATTCTGCTGCCCCGAGGCAATGGAACAGCCTTCCTGTTAACCTCAGGTCCTTGCAACACTGACAAGCTTTAAGAGAGCCCCGAAAACACACCTTTTTATTAATGCTCATTTGCACAAGAGTTAGTCTAAAATATGTAATGGCTACTGTCTAAGCACAGAACAACACTATAGTGGCTGCTGCGCTTTGATTATTTTTAAGCACAGAACACTATAGTGGCTGCTGCGCTTTGATCATTTTTAAGCACAGAACACTATAGTGGCTGCTGCGCTTTGAATATTTTCAGGCACAGGCACTAAACACTATAGTGGCTGCTGCGCTTTGAATATTTCAAGCACTGAACACTTAAGTGGCTGCTGCACTTTGATTATTTTTAAGCACAGAACACTATAGTGGCTGCTGCGCTTTGATTATTTTCATACACAGAACACTATAGTGGCTGCTGCGCTTTAATTATTTTTTTAGCACTGAACACTTAAGTGGCTGCTGCGCTTTGATTATTTTCAAGCACTGAACACTTAAGTAGCTGCTGCACTTTGATTACACAGGTTTTCATTTTGGTCCAAGCAATTTTGGGAGATCTTGATTTAAAGTGTTGCCTTCCTGTCAGAAGTAACTTTTGATATGATGGACTTCAAAGTGTTTACAACAATAAACCAAATACAGGAAGGAACAATCTCTTGGTCTTTTATTTTCGATCTCGGAGCGAAGTCTGTCTTACACAAAAACACTAAGAACACGTGCACATTTTGACTACAACATCTCGGGCAGGTCGATATCATGTCTTTGATGTAGTCTGGATTCTCTCGGGGCTGTATCCGCTGTAAACGAATATGTTTCAAGTGAGCTGTATCCATCAGGGCACGACGGATATAGCTCTCTGAAGCATTATCCGACGGGAGCTGTCTTCGGCGTAGATTTGTGTTCTCTACACAATGCTTTACTGACAAAAGATTCCATCGACAAAAGCAAAATTAGTTAATAATATTACTATTATAATAACATATAATCTTTTCTGGATTTAGTCACTAATCCTATCTTTGTTGCACATTTTGTCCTGAATAAAAAATAGGTTAAATCTACATCACATCACTCGCAATGCTTTAAATATTTCGAACCACCTTCATTCATAAAACAAATGCCAACAAACGGAGTTTACATATTGCACAAAAACATGTTAAATTCAACTATGATTATGAGACGCTTTGTTTACACATTATGTCATAGATGTTAGTCTTTTTCATTGATTTCCCGTGTTTTTGTACATTATTTATTTGCACTGGAATTTGTTATTGTCTAATATTTGTATTGTATGCTTGCTTATTGACGGCTTAAAGCGGTAACGAGTTCAATAAAAGTTGAATTGAGTTGAGTTGAGCATTATCAACTTAATTAATAGATCATGTGCACTGAACTAAACTGTGCGTTAGTGTTGCCACTTTGTGCAGGTGTGAACTGAACTGTGCGTTAGTGTTGCCACTTTGTGCAGGTGTGAACTAAACTGTGCGTTAGTGTTGCCACTTTGTGCAGGTGTGAACTAAACTGTGCGTTAGTGTTGCCACTTTGTGCAGGTGTGAACTGAACTGTGCGTTAGTGTTGCCACTTTGTGCAGGTGTGAACTGAACTGTGCGTTAGTGTTGCCACTTTGTGCAGGTGTGAACTGAACTGTGCGTTAGTGTTGCCACTTTGTGCAGGTGTGAACTGAACTGTGCGTTAGTGTTGCCACTTTGTGCAGGTGTGAACTGAACTGTGCGTTAGTGTTGCCACTTTGTGCAGGTGTGAACTGAACTGTGCGTTAGTGTTGCCACTTTGTGCAGGTGTGAACTGAACTGTGCGTTAGTGTTGCCACTTTGTGTGAACTGAACTGTGAGTTAGTGTTGCCACTTTGTGCAGGTGTGATAAATGAGAATAAATAATACGGTTTTGTATTATTCGGCAATATTTCAACGCACTGTTTCTCAAATAAGGTGTCCTCCCTTCGCTGTCTTCATTTTGATGTTACATAATGATACATGTACCTCATTTTGAAATTAGATTTGGAATAAGTAACTTTTCTACGGGCTACGTGAAATAATTGAAATAACACCTTAGCCTCGGGTTAAAACACATGATTAAAAGGCGCAGTCTGTATCTAAAGGGACTATACTTTGTAGAAAACATCGAATCGTGCAATCGATTGGTACATGTACACAGTGGCATATTTTAGTTGTTCCGTGAATCGAATCGGCGCCAGATAACACGTGTTCCCACAGGTAGCTAGTCACCTGGCTATTTGGACCCCCAAAGGCACATGGCAGGTGTACTCTCTCTCTCTCAAACGGATCATTGTTATGATCACATGTAACTATTAATCACTTTAGGACCGGGAAACTAACTACCAGATTCTTGTAACTGCTGTTTATATTTAAGAGTATCTCTCTTAAAAGGATGTTGATTTGTGGTTAGACAACTTTTAATTAATGTGCTGTTACACCAGACTGAACGAGAAGTGTGTGTATGCGCTCAAATGATTATGAACATGGAGAACTTTTAAACATTTCTGACCATAAAAAGTTTCTACACAAAGCTGTTATGCATGTTTACACGTTAGACATTTTCCATGCTATTTATAACATTTTTTTAACTATGAAATTGTTAGTTCATGATTGCCTTCGACTATGCGATGTGGTCTCGAGGGCGGAGCCTGACAGACTATTATGGAAGGGATATCCGCCAAAATTCTAATTATTTCTAACTTTCAATACACGGATTCAAACACTTCAAATGTCACTTTGTAAATTGCAACACCGCGCCTGCTAAATACCGCTATCTTATAACATATTAACTTTTATATATCACATGAAAATGTTCAAATTTTCAACATTACATTTGAACAATACACATTTCCCGCACATACAAGTTACAAATCGGGGCGAAAATTTACGAACACAGTTTATATTTCTAGAAGCTAATTTACAAGTAACTTATCTAGAGGCACAAATCTCTAATGTAAAATGTTCACTGCGTAACACCAGTTTAACATTAGGGCGCAAGGGGGTGCTTCTAACAGGGGAATGTCCATCTATAAATAGAATGTACCGCTTGAACTTGTCCGTTCGTGTGAACTTTCAAGTTGTGAGCTTCTTACCGACATAATCAGACACACGTATTACTTATTTATACTCATTCATTTTAGGGCTATTATTCTGTATTAAGCTGGTGATCATATATATATATATATATATATATATATATATATATATATATATATATATATTTATTTATTTATATATATATATATATATATATGAATTGTATGAATCGGTTGAATTTCTGTTCGTATATATTTATATCTCAGGTATGACCAGCCCCTATCCCGTTCTCCGCCCCCCCCCCCCCCCCCCCTTCAATCTCTATGGTCCCACCCTCTTTCATTTAAATGCATATATCCTGATTTAACCGAAGCGATCCGAGCTGGCAGAAAAAAATCCGTTACCGGTACACAGTTTTGAGTTCGAACCCAAGACCTCCGTAATCACGTGCTCTACCACCTTGTCTACCTGGGCAGAGAGCTTTTAACCTCCCTTATTTTTAGTCAGGCATCAACTGGACAGAACCATCAGTGCCTAGCCTGTTCCTGCTTCACAGCGTTCTCTGATGAACCCCTTCTGACGCCACTAAAATGCCGGAGAAATCCCATTGCCGAGGGCGTGGGTCGAACCCAAGACTTACTGCTCTCGAGGTACATTGTAGGTGCTCTAGCAACTAAGTTTCATGGGCGCCTGACTCTGGGGGGAAGCATACTCACTTACATTACGTACCCCTGTTGATGTAGTTCAATTCCAATGCTTTGTAAACAAATCCGAATGCAAATAAGATAGTATGTTCTTCTGGAAACGTCCGATATGTATATTAAATTGGATTAAATGTAGTTTTAAGAAATCAAAGACTTATATGGTAAAATTACTTTATAACGTTGCCTGTCTTTTTATTACATCTCCTTTGAAGAATCATTTTTGATTGCGTTCGTTTTTTAACTTATGACACTCTGTTCTATTTTCAGCTTAGTGACGTCTATATTTATGTGGTACCGCCACCTAGCGTCTGAATGTTAGCAATTCTTTACTAGTACATTAGCAATTTGTGACTTGAGAATTGTGACTTTGAGACTGGTAATTTGTTAATTGTAAGCGAAAATAAAATGTGTGACTTGATCATTGTGACTTGAGATTTGTATTTCCAAATTGTGAATTAGATACATGTAAAAAATTAGGTTTGTGAAGTTGGCTGGGAATTGGGAATTGGGTATTGGGTATTCAATATCCAGATACAACCGAATACCCAGCCAGCTAGGAATTGGGTATTCGCGAATTCCTAGATACAACCGAATACCCAGCTAGCTAGGTATTGGGTATTGAATATAGAGCTGCAGTCGTATTCCGAGCTGGCTAGGAATTGGGTATTCGAAATATCAATGCAGAGTTTGAATATCGTGCTATACCTGAATACCTATCTGGCTGGGAATTGGGTATTCGAAATACATTCTGTAAAGAAACTATTCAAAGCAGATTTGAATATCGAGCTAGACATGAATACCCAGCTGGCTGGGAATTGGGTATTCAAAATATTTTTATTTTTTGAACAATTCAACGCAGAGTTTGAATATCGAGCTAGACCTGAATACCGAGCTGGCTGGGAATTGGGTATTCGAAATATTTTCTGTAAAAATACTATTAAACGCAGAGTTTGAATATCGACCTAGAGCCGAATACCTATCTGGCTGGGAATTGGGTATTCAAAATATTTTTTTTAATAGAAACTTTTTAAGCAGAGTTTGAATATCGAGCTAGACCTGAATACCTATCTGGCTGGGAATTGGGTATTCGAAATTTTTTTCTTATAGAAACAATTAAACGCAGATTCTGAATATCGAGCTAGACCTGAATACCGAGCTGGCTGCGAATTGGGTATTCGAAATATTTTCTGTAAAAATACTTTTAAACGCAGAGTTTGAATATCAAGCTAGAGCCGAATACCTATCTGGCTGGGAATTGGGTATTCGAAAAAAATTTTTAATAGAAACTTTTAAGCAGAGTTTGAATATCGACCTAGAGCCGAATACCTATCTGGCTGGGAATTAGGTATTCAGAGTTTGAATATCGAGCTAGACCTGAATACCTATCTGGCTGGGAATTGGGTATTCGAAAAAAAATTCTTATAGAAACAATTAAACGCAGATTCTGAATATCGAGCTAGACCTGAATACCGAGCTGGCTGGGAATTGGGTATTCGAAATATTTTCTGTAAAAATACTTTTAAACGCAGAGTTTGAATATCGACCTAGAGCCGAATACCTATCTGGCTGGGAATTGGGTATTCGAAAAAAAAATTTTAATAGAAACTTTTTAAGCAGAGTTTGAATATCGACCTAGAGCCGAATACCTATCTGGCTGGGAATTGGGTATTCAAAATACTTTTTTAATAGAAATTTTTTAAGCAGAGTATGGATATCGAGCTAGTCCTGAATACCTATCTGGCTGGGAATTGGGTATTCGAAAAAAATTTCTTATAGAAACAATTAAACGCAGATTCTGAATATCGAGCTAGACCTGAATACCGAGCTGGCTGGGAATTGGGTATTCGAAATATTTTCTGTAAAAATACTTTTAAACGCAGAGTTTGAATATCGAGCTAGAGCCGAATACCTATCTGGCTGGGAATTGGGTATTCGAAAAAAATTTTTAATAGAAACTTTTTAAGCAGAGTTTGAATATCGACCTAGAGACGAATACCTATCTGGCTGGGAATTGGGTATTCGAAATTTTTTTCTTATAGAAACAATTCAACGCAGATTCTGAATATCGAGCTAGACCTGAATACCGAGCTGGCTGCGAATTGGGTATTCGAAATATTTTCTGTAAAAATACTTTTAAACGCAGAGTTTGAATATCGAGCTAGAGCCGAATACCTATCTGGCTTGGAATTGGGTATTCGAAAAAAAAAAATTAATAGAAACTTTTAAACAGAGTTTGAATATCGAGCTAGAGCCGAATACCTATCTGGCTGGGAATTAGGTATTCAGAGTTTGAATATCGAGCTAGACCTGAATACCTATCTGGCTGGGAATTGGGTATTCGAAAAAAAATTCTTATAGAAACAATTAAACGCAGATTCTGAATATCGAGCTAGACCTGAATACCGAGCTGGCTGGGAATTGGGTATTCGAAATATTTTCTGTAAAAATACTTTTAAACGCAGAGTTTGAATATCGACCTAGAGCCGAATACCTATCTGGCTGTGAATTGGGTATTCGAAAAAAAAATTTAATAGAAACTTTTTAAGCAGAGTTTGAATATCGACCTAGAGCCGAATACCTATCTGGCTGGGAATTGGGTATTCAAAATACTTTTTTAATAGAAACTTTTTAAGCAGAGTTTGAATATCGAGCTAGACCTGAATACCTATCTGGCTGGGAATTGGGTATTCGAAAAAAATTTCTTATAGAAACAATTAAACGCAGATTCTGAATATCGAGCTAGACCTGAATACCGAGCTGGCTGGGAATTGGGTATTCGAAATATTTTCTGTAAAAATACTTTTAAACGCAGAGTTTGAATATCGAGCTAGAGCCGAATACCTATCTGGCTGGGAATTGGGTATTCGAAAAAAAAAATTAATAGAAACTTTTTAAGCAGAGTTTGAATATCGAGCTAGACCTGAATACCTAGCTGGCTAGGAATTGGGTATTCAAAATATTTTTATTCTAGGAACAATTGAACGCATATTTTGAATATCGAGCTAGACCTGAATACCGAGCTGGCTGGGAATTGGGTATTCGAATTTTTTTTCTTATAAAAACAATTGAACGCAGATTCTGAATATCGAGCTAGACCTGAATACCGAGCTGGCTGGGAATTGGGTATTCGAAATATTTTCTGTAAAAAATACTATTAAACGCAGAGTTTGAATATCGAGCTAGAGCCGAATACCTATCTGGCTGGGAATTGGGTATTCGACATATTTTTTTTTTAAAAGAAACTTTTTAAGCAGAGTTTGAATATCGAGCTAGACCTGAATACCTAGCTGGCTGGGAATTGGGTATTCAAAATATTTTTATTCTAGGAACAATTGAGCGCATATTTTGAATATCGAGCTAGATCTGAATACCGAGCTGGCTGGGAATTGGGTATTCGAAATATTTTTAGTATAGAAACTATTCAAGCAGAGTGTCAATATCGAGCTAGGCCTGAATAACCAGCTGGCAATTAGGTATTCGAAATATTTTTAGTATAGGGACTATTCATCGCCGAGTTTGAATATCGAGCTGGAGCTAGTTACCTAGCTTTGCATAAACACGTTCGTTTTTACCTGTATCTATTTCTCGTATTCAATTTGGAAATTACAAATCTTAAGTCTCACTTATCAGGTCACACATTTTATGTTCGCTTACATTTTACAAGTTACAAAACTCAAAGTCACAATTCTCAAGTCACAAATTACTAATGTATAAGTTAAGAACTGACAACCTTCAGACGCTAGCTGTCGGTACAACATAAATAAATATAGAACGGAATCATAAATGATTCTTCAAAAGAGATACAATAAAAAACAGCCAACGTTATTTGGCATCAAATTAAACGCGTTGTCTTTTGCCTAAAGTAGTTATTAATGAATGTTTTATAATTCTGCAAGTAATTTTACCATTTAAGTCTTTGGTTTCTTAAAACTACATTCAATCCAATTTAATATACGTATCGGACTTTTCCAGATGAACATACTAACACATTCGCATTCGGATTTACAGTGCATTGAAATTGAACTACATCAACAGGGGTACGTGATGTAGTGAACATGCTTTCCCCAGAGTCAGGTGATAATGTAGCACAGTTGCTAGAACACCTGCCTCAAGAGCAGGAGGTCTTGGGTTCGACCCCCGCCCTCGGTAATAGGATTTTTCCAGCTTTTTTAGTGGCGTCAGAATGGGTTCTTCAGAGAACCCTGTGGAGCAGGAAAAGGCTAGGTACTGGTAGTTCTGTTGGTGCCTGGCTAAATATAAGGAAGGTTAAAAGCTCTCTGCCCAGGTAGACCAGGTGGTAGAGCACCTGATTACGGAGGAGGTCTTGGGTTCGAACTCAATACTTTGTACCGGTAACGGAATTTTGCCAGCTCGGATCACTCCGGTTAAATTAGGATATATGCAGTTTTATGCAGTTAAATGAAAACGGGTGGGGCCAGAGAGGTTGATAGGGGATTGGGGGGTGGGGCGGTTGTGTAGGGGCTGTCAGATCTCGACCTGAGAGATAAAATTATGCGAACACTATTTGAACCGATTCATACAGTTTGAGGAAAAAGTAGAGACGTGTAAATATGGACCGACTTTTATTGGTGCATGTCTACAGTACATGTCACGAATGATATATGTATAAGTAGTCATATCATGATCCCCATTTAAGTACAGAATAATATCCCTAAAATTGTATAGCACAAAAATAATACGTGTGTCTGATTCTGTCAGTAAGAAACTCACAACTTGGAAATACAGACAAACGCGGACGAGTTGAAGCTGTACGTTCTGTTTGTAGATGGACATTCCCGTGTTAGAAGCGCCCTTTGCGTCCTATTGTCGAACTGGTGTTATGCAATGTACATTTTAAATTTGCGCCTCTAGATTAGTAACTTGTAAATTAGATTCAAGAAATGTAAAATGTATTCGTGATTCTCCCAGCGATTTGTAAATTGTATATGCAGGAAATGTGAAATTGTTCAAATGTAATGTTGAAATGTGAACATTTTCATGTGATACTAGTTTATAAAATTTAGGATGTAATTAGATAGCGGTATTTAGCATGCGCGATGTTGCAATCTACAAATTGACATTAGATGTAACTAATCCATGTATTGAAAGTTAGAAATAGTAATAAGAATATTGGTGGATATCCTCTTCCGTACATAGTAACCACAAATAGTACAAACTCGCCTTTCTCTCCAACCCAAATACATGCTAAGTCTCCGCACCCTTTGTGTAGCACGCGGTCTAAGTATGCGCCGGGCGGGACATAACTAGGGAGATCTAGTGCCCTACATTCATGCAGGGTCATCCCTACACCCATCCCTAATTTGAAAATCGATCACTTACAATCTTATTTTTGAAGGGAAATATTTTGTTGCAAACTAATCAAGGAAGATATGGGGGATATGCAGTGTTATCTTTAAAAACTATTTATGGCGATTTGGAACTTAAAGCAACACCAGCCTGACAGCGCTGTGCTCAAGGTACAACAGACAATAAGCACTTTTGTCTTGAGTACACTACCACTAAAAGGAACAAACAGGTTTGACCGAAATCTAGGAACTGCTTCAACGACAACATAAATGGAAAGGTCACCTTCATCATTAAAATGAAAATCTCTTCAGCCATTGGTAAACTGTCTATGTCACTCTCAGCAACAATGTTTTAGATGTCTACGGTACAACTTTTTATGTCTTCGTCGGCAACACAATTAAAGTATCCGTCGGCAACATTCGTCAATGATCCGTCATAATCAAAAATGTCACTGTCGCCAAAGGTATCACAGAATTTATCAATTATTTAATTCATAGTCGGCAACACGTTTCAAGTCTAGGCAAACTGTTGAATTCACTGTCGGCAAAATTTTACATTATCCGTCGGCAATACATTTCCGGTTTCCGTCGGCAATACTATTCAATCCACTGTTGGTAAAACACATTTTAGTCTTCGTCTGCAAAATTAACACTCCGTCGGCATATTTATTGAGATCTCTAACGGCTGCACCGTCTATAACATTCTATTTCCGTCGGAAATAGAGTCTGCATTATTCTGCATGCCGATCAAAATACCCACCTAAAATGCTTAATTAAAGTATCCGTCGGCAACATTCGTCAATGATCCGTCATAATCAAAAATGTCACTGTCGCCAAAGGTATCACAGAATTTATCAATTATTTAATTCATAGTCGGCAACACGTTTCAAGTCTAGGCAAACTGTTGAATTCACTGTCGGCAAAATTTTACATTATCCGTCGGCAATACATTTCCGGTTTCCGTCGGCAATACTATTCAATCCACTGTTAGTAAAACACATTTTAGTCTTCGTCTGCAAAATTAACATTCCGTCGGCATATTTATTGAGATCTCTAACGGCTGCACCGTCTATAACATTCTATTTCCGTCGGAAATAGAGTCTGCATTATTCTGCATGCCGATCAAAATACCCACCTAAAATGCTTAAATTAATCGCCGGCAAAAATCATTCGGACTCCGTCGGCAACAATTTCTTACGGATAATAAAACAATATGACGATAAGTCAACATTTTTTTTATGCCCGCAATGGCATGGCAATGTATTTGTCCGTATGTAGCATATGCAAATATTTCGAATACCCAATTCCCAGCCAGATAGGTATTCGGCTCTAGGTCGATATTCAAACTCTGCTTAAAATGTTTCTATTAAAAAATTTTTTTCGAATACCCAATTCCCAGCCAGCTCGGTATTCAGGTCTAGCTCGATATTCAGAATCTGCGTTTAATTGTTTCTATAAGAAAAAAATTTCGAATACCCAATTCCCAGCCAGATAGGTATTCATGTGTAGCTCGATATTCAAACTCTGCTTAAAAAGTTTCTATTGAAAAAGTATTTTGAATACCCAATTCCCAGCCAGATAGGTATTCGGCTCTAGGTCGATATTCAAACTCTGCTTAAAATGTTTCTATTAAAAAATTTTTTTTTCGAATACCCAATTCCCAGCCAGATAGGTATTCGGCTCTAGCTCGATATTCAAACTCTGCGTTTAAAAGTATTTTTACAGAAAATATTTCGAATACCCAATTCCCAGCCAGCTCGGTATTCAGGTCTAGCTCGATATTCAGAATCTGCGTTTAATTGTTTCTATAAGATTTTTTTTTCGAATACCCAATTCCCAGCCAGATAGGTATTCAGGTCTAGCTCGATATTCAAACTCTGCTTAAAAAGTTTCTATTAAAAAAGTATTTTGAATACCCAATTCCCAGCCAGATAGGTATTCGGCTCTAGGTCGATATTCAAACTCTGCTTAAAAAGTTTCTATTAAAATTTTTTTTTCGAATACCCAATTCCCAGCCAGATAGGTATTCGGCTCTAGCTCGATATTCAAACTCTGCGTTTAAAAGTATTTTTACAGAAAATATTTCGAATACCCAATTCCCAGCCAGCTCGGTATTCAGGTCTAGCTCGATATTCAGAATCTGCGTTTAATTGTTTCTATAAGAAAAAAATTTCGAATACCCAATTCCCAGCCAGATAGGTATTCATGTGTAGCTCGATATTCAAACTCTGCTTAAAAAGTTTCTATTGAAAAAGTATTTTGAATACCCAATTCCCAGCCAGATAGGTATTCGACTCTAGGTCGATATTCAAACTCTGCTTAAAATGTTTCTATTAAAATTTTTTTTTTTCGAATACCCAATTCCCAGCCAGATAGGTATTCGGCTCTAGGTCGATATTCAAACTCTGCGTTTAAAAGTATTTTTAGAGAAAATATTTCGAATACCCAATTCCCAGCCAGCTCGGTATTCAGGTCTAGCTCGATATTCAGAATCTGCGTTTAATTGTTTCTATAAGAAATTTTTTTCGAATACCCAATTCCCAGCCAGATAGGTATTCAGGTCTAGCTCGATATTCAAACTCTGAATACCTAATTCCCAGCCAGATAGGTATTCGGCTCTAGGTCGATATTCAAACTCTGCTTAAAAAGTTTCTATTAAAAATTTTTTTTGAATACCCAATTCCCAGCCAGATAGGTATTCGGCTCTAGGTCGATATTCAAACTCTGCTTAAAAAGTTTCTATTAAAAATTTTTTTTCGAATACCCAATTCCCAGCCAGATAGGTATTCGGCTCTAGCTCGATATTCAAACTCTGCGTTTAAAAGTATTTTTACAGAAAATATTTCGAATACCCAATTCCCAGCCAGCTCGGTATTCAGGTCTAGCTCGATATTCAGAATCTGCGTTTAATTGTTTCTATAAGAAAAAAATTTCGAATACCCAATTCCCAGCCAGATAGGTATTCATGTGTAGCTCGATATTCAAACTCTGCTTAAAAAGTTTCTATTGAAAAAGTATTTTGAATACCCAGTTCCCAGCCAGATAGGTATTCGGCTCTAGGTCGATATTCAAACTCTGCTTAAAATGTTTCTATTAAAAAAATTTTTTTTCGAATACCCAATTCCCAGCCAGATAGGTATTCGGCTCTAGGTCGATATTCAAACTCTGCGTTTAAAAGTATTTTTACAGAAAATATTTCGAATACCCAATTCCCAGCCAGCTCGGTATTCAGGTCTAGCTCGATATTCAGAATCTGCGTTTAATTGTTTCTATAAGATTTTTTTTTCGAATACCCAATTCCCAGCCAGATAGGTATTCAGGTCTAGCTCGATATTCAAACTCTGAATACCTAATTCCCAGCCAGATAGGTATTCGGCTCTAGGTCGATATTCAAACTCTGCTTAAAAAGTTTCTATTAAAAAATTTTTTTTCGAATACCCAATTCCCAGCCAGATAGGTATTCGGCTCTAGCTCGATATTCAAACTCTGCGTTTAAAAGTATTTTTACAGAAAATATTTCGAATACCCAATACCCAGCCAGCTCGGTATTCAGGTCTAGCTCGATATTCAGAATCTGCGTTTAATTGTTTCTATAAGAAAAAAATTTCGAATACCCAATTCCCAGCCAGATAGGTATTCAGGTCTAGCTCGATATTCAGAATCTGCGTTTAATTGTTTCTATAAGAAAAAAATTTCGAATACCCAATTCCCAGCCAGATAGGTATTCAGGTCTAGCTCGATATTCAAACTCTGAATACCTAATTCCCAGCCAGATAGGTATTCGGCTCTAGGTCGATATTCAAACTCTGCTTAAAAGTTTCTATTAAAAATTTTTTTTCGAATACCCAATTCCCAGCCAGATAGGTATTCGGCTCTAGCTCGATATTCAAACTCTGCGTTTAAAAGTATTTTTACAGAAAATATTTCGAATACCCAATTCGCAGCCAGCTCGGTATTCAGGTCTAGCTCGATATTCAAACTCTGCTTAAAAAGTTTCTATTAAAAAAAATATTTCGAATACCCAATTCCCAGCCAGATAGGTATTCGGCTCTAGCTCGATATTCAAACTCTGCGTTTAAAAGTATTTTTACAGAAAATATTTCGAATACCCAATACCCAGCCAGCTCGGTATTCAGGTCTAGCTCGATATTCAGAATCTGCGTTTAATTGTTTCTATAAGAAAAAAATTTCGAATACCCAATTCCCAGCCAGATAGGTATTCAGGTCTAGCTCGATATTCAGAATCTGCGTTTAATTGTTTCTATAAGAAAAAAATTTCGAATACCCAATTCCCAGCCAGATAGGTATTCAGGTCTAGCTCGATATTCAAACTCTGAATACCTAATTCCCAGCCAGATAGGTATTCGGCTCTAGGTCGATATTCAAACTCTGCTTAAAAGTTTCTATTAAAATTTTTTTTTCGAATACCCAATTCCCAGCCAGATAGGTATTCGGCTCTAGCTCGATATTCAAACTCTGCGTTTAAAAGTATTTTTACAGAAAATATTTCGAATACCCAATTCGCAGCCAGCTCGGTATTCAGGTCTAGCTCGATATTCAAACTCTGCTTAAAAAGTTTCTATTAAAAAAAATATTTTGAATACCCAATTCCCAGCCAGATAGGTATTCGGCTCTAGGTCGATATTCAAACTCTGCGTTTAATAGTATTTTTACAGAAAATATTTCGAATACCCAATTCCCAGCCAGCTCGGTATTCAGGTCTAGCTCGATATTTAAACTCTGCGTTGAATTGTTCAAAAAATAAAAATATTTTGAATACCCAATTCCCAGCCAGCTGGGTATTCATGTCTAGCTCGATATTCAAATCTGCTTTGAATAGTTTCTTTACAGAATGTATTTCGAATACCCAATTCCCAGCCAGATAGGTATTCAGGTCTAGCACGATATTCAAACTCTGCATTGATATTTCGAATACCCAATTCCTAGCCAGCTCGGAATACGACTGCAGCTCTATATTCAATACCCAATACCTAGCTAGCTGGGTATTCGGTTGTATCTAGGAATTCGCGAATACCCAATTCCTAGCTGGCTGGGTATTCGGTTGTATCTGGATATTGAATACCCAATACCCAATTCCCAATTCCCAGCCAACTTCACAAACCTTAAAAAATTAGCGTATTTGTGCAAACAAATAGCACATGCAGTGTTGTAATTTGCAAATTTGAAATTGAATATTGGCAGATCTCCTCTTCCATAGACTATATTGTGTATGCAGATGCAACTAGGAAGCTATTTAGCACAGGGCCTTTTCTCTTACGTAACATCTATGCGTACGACAAGAGGTTTCCATATATTCGAAAATGTTGTCCATCTAATTAAACATGACTATTTAACAACCGCAATTTTCATTTGAGATCACTCAGGTTGTATTAGCAAAGTTCCATTATCCTTAGTTAGCGTTACATTCGGATAATGGTGTATTCCAATCTTTGAAAATGATTTTCATATTCTACCTTCTACTTTTAAAGTATTTATATTGATCTTCTTTCTTTCCTTCTTTATGTCTTTCATTTTTCTATTTTTTTTATCTTTCCTTGTGTCCAATCAAATCGTGTTATATTATCTCCATATTTGTGTTTATTTATCTCTATTTACTGATCTACTGAATTAATATCTTTATTCCTTTTTTCGTTTTTATTTAGTGTTTTCTTTAAGTTTCATTCTTCTTTGATTTATTCTTTTTGTAAACATCTTCTTTTTTGTTTGAATTTTCTTTTTCTTATCTTATTTTCCCATCACTTCTTGCTAGTACAAATAGTGCAGCAAATGTCAGATACATGTAAAGGTCGATTGTTTGCTCTAACTGGATGTCCGTTGTGGAGAATTAGATAAGGTATTATATTTTTTTTAACATTATTTGGAGGCCCTTTAATATCCTGCATCAGTGCTTTTCTTATTTTCCAAATGACACTATGTTAGACCAATCAGCGGTTAAACTTATTTGTGTCCTTATCGAGAAATTCAGAAATGGCTCTGCCTAAGAAACTTGATCTTGCACTCGGATCACGCTTCGGTGATTCTACGTAATCACCTCGAAAATAATGCTGTCGCCGCCATATTGACGAACAACATCCAAAATGGAGGCCAGCAACACGGAAATTCATCATGCAGGGTAATAACTGGTAAATTACACTTTTACAAAATCCTGTTGGTAATATACATACAGTATCAACTAAGTTAAAATATTCTTCAACGAAGCAATCTGCTCTTCTCTCACGGAGTGTTGAATCTCCATCATATCTAAAGCGTACTGCATGCACTTTGAAAAGTCAGCCATCTTTGTTTACATAATGCAATGAGAAGTTATTCGCCGGGGCAAATCACCAACTGGTGTATTCCTACAATTACTTACGAGGTCTATATCCGAAGCTTGCCGGAGATCGCCGAGTAGGTATGATTGTTGATCTTGTAGTCAATGGCGATCATAAATTAACCTTACATTTTCCGTTCATTTTGCGCTTACCCCGTCAATAACTATCTTAGTCTCTATTCATATGTGTCTATTTCATTATTAACCGCGTGCGCATTTTCTTGCCCCCCTCTTTAAATAAGTGTTTTTTCTCCTTAACGTGCTTTTTGAGATGTTCGGAACTTAAATAGAAACGTGTGTCATGTACGTTATTTTAATATTGTATGCATGAAAATTAAAAGACAACTGTTTTGTCATTAAAATGACAAATGTTATCAAACGAAAATATTGAAATATCGCCGAGCAAGGTTTGATCCACTTTATACCAAATACCTTATTCATAGGCGATATAACACACAATGAGTTCAAGATAATAAAACTAAAGTAAGATAATAACTTCTTGTAGCAAAAGACGTTTAGTTTTTCTTGACAAAAACAGACCGGAACAGCAAACTATATTTACTCAAGCGTACATGAATTTACACTTTTATTTGCCTGTCACTTTAACACATTCGCTAAACTTATCAAGATCAGAACCTTCTCAGTGACTGCAACTTCACAACTTCATTGTGTCTTTAACAACAAAGACGGCCTACAGTTCATGATCATTTCTAACAAATTAGTTTTATAAAAAAAATCCTCACACCACAACCAGTAATGTTCAGTTGACCACACTCGTTTCTTAAGGCTTCGAAAATTTGGTATAGACCTTATTTTTAATAAACAGTTTGACATATATACTGAAACATTCTACTGACCACTACGAGTACTTTAGAAGATTCGAGCATACCTATATGCGCTGCACTGTTTTAATTGTAGCCGGTAAGTAAAATGATATTTACACTAGGGGCGCCCTTGGCGTAGTGGTAGAGTTGCCAATTTGTTACTCCTCTGACTGCTTAGAATCTCACCGCGTGGGTTCGAGTCCCGACGGACTTAACGTAAGGTATTCTAGCTGACTTGCGGTGCGCAGGTGGTTCTTCCCAGACAGGTATTCCTCTAACAAAAGCTGGACCTTGCTATAATGATCATAAATGGTCGCTGCAATGTATTTAAAAACTAAAACGAAATTAAAACTATGAATACAAAGTGTATTTTTTTTATTAAACCATAATTAAAAAAAATCATTTTTAATGAAACATGGAACTATAAATACAGAAATGTAAAAAATATTATTTTTATTTGTTTTCATTTAAAATCACATCGAAACTAGTATCTGTTGGTGACGTATTGTGTTGTTCAGAAATTAACAAAATTTTACCGTAACTATATTTTATTTTTCAAACAATATTGTCCCCAAGAATTGGTGTCCCAATTTTGTCTGGTTTTTCTAAGGGTTAAACTCGAACACCTGTATTTTTTAAATGCCTTCGTTATTTTGTTACATCGCACCGACACAGGTATGATAATAATGAATAATGACCATATGCAGCTAATTATTGGTCTGCGTAGAACCACCGACGCACCGCGGGTCAGCTGGAAGACCTCACGTTCAGTCCTTCGGGACTCGATCCCATGCGGTGAGGAACTGAAGAGTTACAAGTCAGCGACTCAAATCGCTCGGTCACATGCGTCCCCCCACTGATTATGAAAGAGTTACAAACCTTTAATTAAAAAGAGACAATTAAAGCGAAAATGAACGGAATCTTTCTGCTCATTTAATTTTAATGTTTGATTTGAAGGTTCTCTTGCCTTAAATATTCACTATAGAATTTTGCAGCATTAATGAAAACAAAAACAGATATTGTTTAAAAAGGGTGCCGAAAATTGATATAGATATAAAATCAGCATTTGAAGTAATATGATTGGCTAATAAGGCAGGGGCAAAAATGGGAAATGACAGTTTTGTGTTTTAACTCGTTATATGTGTAGACGCCGACAGGTTGCATAAACTTACGAAACAAAATATTTTCCGTTTGCAAACATTCACGACATGAATTGGTAGTGTTTAACCGAATGTATTATAAATTTATAACGTGTAGATTTCACAAAAACACAAATAAGCATTTTTTGACTTGGATTAATGCAAAAACTGCAAAAAGTCTTCTGGGAAAGAGAAATCGGGAAACAACATCGAGGAAAAAATGTTATAAGTGCATGTAGTTATTTAATAAAAGTTTCAATAAATAAGTGGTTTGATATTGGCACTGTTATTTGTGTGACATTTTGATGTACAACAATCCTACTGACCAATAACAGTTACAAAATAGCATTTTAGTAGCATTTCCAAACAAACTGATAAAATGTACTGTTATATTTACAGTTGTTCTTTGTTATAATTAAGTACTAAATGTAATATGTAATAAGTAAATATAGTTATTTATTAAAATGGTCAATAAATAAGTGATATGATATCGGCCCTGTTATTTGTCCTCGGGTCAGTCGTATTGGTCCTCGGCCTGGGCCAATACGACTGCCTTCGGTCAAAGAAAAGGGCCAATATCAAATCATTTATATATTAACATATGACTTACAATTTAGGGGTAATTATACTATTGTCATGAAAAGGACTACCTTATTAATAAATATATTTGAAATAATAATGCTCACAAATCTATGATAATAAAATCATATAATTGCAATTAAAATGATATATTAGTCATTTGAAATGAAAGCATGAATCATGCAAAAGGAGTAAGCATGTCTAAATGTAAATTACCCTGTCAACTGTTTTCACCTACATTTTCAATTTGACATTTCTGTATCACTCACAGTGGATAAGGGAAGAACAAGTGTCAGTTATATTTTTATTGTCAAATGACTATTTATTGAATAAGTTGTGCTAAATTTGAAAACAAACGTGTTACTTGGTGTATTTAGTCTGAAAAATCAAACGCGTGTGGTAGAATATTTTAATATTGACAGAATCAATTAAATAATATATAGAATATTTCGACCTTTTACGCAAATTCAAAACAAATCGTATGACTATCAAGAGCTCCATGAAGTTTAATTCAAGCAAATTAGACAAAGACAAACGGGTAAACCAGTCTTTTAACTGTGTTGGGTATTTAGAAACAATTTATTACATAGTTTGAGTCTAACCAATCAAGTAACACGTTTAATTGTCAAATAACATCAATTATAAATGATGCCCAAAAGCAAACCATTTTTCGTAAAAAGCATATGACATACTATTATAAGTTTCTATAGTTCTAAAACAGAAACACTTACATGCCAATTTTATATAAGAATATCATTATCCATATCATCAAAACCGAATTTTAGTGACTTTTGCTTAAAGATAATTTTAAGGTCGACTTTAGATATATAAAGATCTTTATTACGGATGTCTACAATGAAGACACGATGTAATCATACTGGCGCAAATATAATAAGATTGGCCGTTGATATTTAGTCTATTCAAAAAAATTTAAAAACCCATCTGAAACCTTTCTGTGATATGTATATATACATATTTCTACCTGTAAAACATGTTTATACGTGTACAGGCTCAAAATCAATTTATGTAGACATACGTGAATGCAATACTGTTTTATGTAATCAAGCCACGTCACATCAAGACTATTCCACATTATAAATCAAGTCACTGCAATACTAGTCTGCATCACTAAGATACATCACTGCAATATGATTCAGCGTTTCTAAACTACGTCATTGCAAAATTAATCTACATTACTACGCTATGTCAGTGAAATTCTATCTACATTACTAAGCTATTTCACTGCAATTCTATCTACATTACTACGCTATGTCAGTGAAATTCTATTTACATTACTAAGCTATTTCACTGCAATTCTATCTACATTACTACGCTATGTTAGTGAAATTCTATCTACATTACTAAGCTATTTCACTGCAATTCTATCTACATTACTAAGCTATGTCACTGCAATTCTATTCAAGGTAAGTAAGCTACGGTAATACAGTTCTAGTCTGTGTTACATATAACTGCATTGCACTCTGATTCACGTAGATCATTCTAATAAAGCGATATAAAAAAGACAATAGCCCGAATCCCGAAGTAGCATGGGCGAGAATACATTAGTGTATAATTGTAATGGATGATAAAGGAAACCCTTGTAGTCTATTCAACATTTTATTCCATCTCTTAACCTCGTTCACATAAAGTTTTGATTGTTGACATAAATGAGCACGTTTAACAATATATTTATGTTTGTTATATACTCCCAGGTCCTCATTTACTATGTTACATATGATCCAATCCCAGTTACTTTAGATTTCAGTACAATGGTCAATCTTATTAAATTTGATCTATGCATTGGAGAGCAGTCTTAGACGGGTTTTATTTTTCTCCAAAGTCCTAGTGTAAATAATGTTGATTCAACAATGTGCATGCATTTAATGTTTTAAAGGAATTTGAAACTGTCGGTTCGTCTTTTATAATAACATCCTGAGCAAAATATAACATTCACTTACATGTCCTAGTAAACTGTTAAAAACAAATTTAAAAAACAACAAACAAACTGTAAATATAAATTAAGGAAAATATGATTATAAAATACTGAAAACGGTAAAACATAACTAAATATAGAACTAACAACTAATGATTAACACGAAGCAGGATTTTCTTTTATGCATCAAATGTAAGAAAGACAACTGTAGCATTCGCGCAATCCGATCACCGTCGCAATAACCTCCATTGACTTCTCACATGGGTCTAAGGCTCCTATGAAGGTACCTGGATAGGCAAGGTACCAGTTTGGAAACACTTTTCTTTATTGAAATAATAAAACAATTGATCATCGCAAAGAAGTTTGGATGCGAAGAGTTATGCTTTGTATTTCGGACTTATATTCCTTTTACTATTTTGAGAGTGTCGTACACCCAACCGACTTCTCCAATCTGCCCATTCTTGGCTTTGGGAAAGGCCGCCCCAGGAGCAGGGCGAGTCAGGTACCCCATCTGGCTTGTGATTTCAGGTGATGTGTCGTTCTCTCCAACCAACACAAACTCATGCTGGGTGTTCACTCGCTGGTTCCTTAGGCCGGACGGACCTATACATAAAGATTCGGCAATAACAAAAATAAAAAGACTGCATAAATTGCTAATTAATCCTAAATTGCTTACATGCGAGGGATAATTGCCATCAAGCATACAAAGCACATGTAAAGCTCTGGGATAACAGCACATTACATAGCTATACATACATTATAACAACCAGTTTTGCCATTCACTGAAAGAATTGCAATAAAATTATAACAAAGTTATTGCATACTGGTTTGCACAGTGAAACAAAGAAATTGCAATACACTAAGAATTGTAATAAACTTTAACTTCTCCAAAGTGATAAGTTTTACGACGAATTTCACCCCGAAAGCACACAGAAAATTCTTGTTTGTACATTCTAACGAAAAATAATTAACTTTTATCAAATTTAATTTTTGTCACAGAACAACATTTTCGCAGTTTTGTAAAGTTCACACGCGCTACCGACCTTAATCGGGATTTACTACAAATCGGGATATAAAGATACTATTCCGTTTATTTTGATGAACATGTTTTATTATATTTTTATCACAGAGATAGTAATATTATGGTATAATAATGTACTTCTGTCATTTTATATAATTTAAAAAAAAATGAAACATCGTTATTGCAAAACTGGTTTCACATTGCAACGAGAATTGTAACAAACCCATAATTGTAATTAATTTGTATTTCACGTCAATTACTGATTTTTAAAATTGAACTGTGTCCTGAGATTACTTTTAGACCCATAAGCCAGTGGGATTGCGTTTATTTGGTTATTATAGGTTATTTATTAATATGTGTTATTTTTAATAACAAAATTAGAAGAAAACGTTGTATGCCATTTTCTATATTAAAATCTACTAATCTTCTTCTAAAGAACTGTTTCAAAAATTCAAACAGACAGATCCCAAATGCCTGTGCGCGCGAGTGTGTAATTCCGTAAAAGGACTATTTAAAAAGTGAAAATACATAATAATATTTAATATGACTAAACCTGTGGATAAACATATATTATAAACTATTTTTTAGCAAAAGATACAAATAAGTATTTATATCTTTTTATGATAATTCTCATATCCACTTTTTCGCGATTTTACTAAGTCACCAGAAAAAAAAATCGAGAAAAAGTGGAACAATCATAAATAATAATAATAATAATAATAAAAAAATAATAAAAAGATAAAAGTGAACTATTCAACATAAATAAGTACAAACAAGGGTTTTCTTATTGACATCTGGAGGAAATTTTATTTGAAAATCAATAATTTACGCAAAAAGGTTTATTACAATTCGGGTTTGTTACAATTTTCGTTTCACTGTGAAACCAGTTTTGCAAAAACTCATTTTTGTCACTTCTGGGAACCTAATTATTATTAGTCATCCTTTATATTCGACGGATGCTGGATCAGAATTGATGCGTGTAATTGTTAGCAGTAGTTATTTATTACTATGATTAGATTTTATATCCAAGGGGACACCTATATGTCACAACTTCAGCTTCTGCTTGTCCCCCTCATTTAGATATAATGGGACTCTATTTTTCTATATCTTCTTTCTTTAAAAAGATGCAAGAACGACAAAAAATACCCCCTCCCTCCCTCTCTCCTCCGAAAGGCTTCTACAATGCATAGCAGTTACTCGGACCCTCTTTTCATGGTTACAAGTCACTGTCCGTGAACATATTTATATGTTACTAGGTTTTGAAAAGCAACCCTTATGCAGTCTTCCACGTTTTAATGTGGCTACAGTGACATTGCGATAAAATTTGGAACAAAACAACAACACCCGTTGACATAACATCCACGAGCCAGTAGCCTACCAGTATACAGGACGGGTCCATTATACGCAGTCCATGTCCTATGTGCGGGCACGTCTGCGCTCCTAGCGCCCCCGGTCTGGTGTGAAGTCGACGTCTTTTCCGTCCGCTCCGTTACGTGACTCATCGTACTCACAGTGGACTTAGGTCGATCCATCCTTACAGGCAAATTGCGTGCTACAAAGATTCAGTTTTAAATGAAATACCGACTGAAATCTCCCTGTATATTAATGTGTATGAGAATATTAGGTTAGTGTTGAACAGAATATGCTATCACCTGGGGCTGAGGCAATTCTAAATCGCGGACTTGCACGTTAGGCGATCATAATCCTCTAACATCTAACTTCAACATTGTAATGGATTTGTTTAAAACCTGCTATAATGCTTGCCATTTCGCGAATTGCATAGCATTGTCACAAAGCACGAAATTGCCGCCGCCTAAAAAGTCATTTAAATGTAAATACTTTAATTGAATTTGTCTACACATTCATAAGGAAAACATAACACTAAACATGAATCTGTTTTGAACCTATATATATAAATAAATCTATAATTACCATTATATTTCACATAACTGTATAAAATTGCTGAGACGCGTACAAAAAGGCTGAAAATATTACAACTGATGTTTCCAAACTCAGGATTGATCATAATAACACAATAGTTTTTTTTAATTATGACCGTAAATACCTGATGAAGGATGGCTTTATAACAGTAATCTCATGTACATCAAACGTCACTATACACCCTGCAATTCACATTTATCCACTTATTTTGGAAACTTGGAATCAAAGCTAAATTTTGTACTTAAATCTAAATCAAGCTCGAAAGTATCTTTTTCGACCGTGAGAGTTATATTTCAACAACTAAAGTATTTGTAAACAATTTGTGAACGATTTGAAAAGGAATTTACCACATTCATTACATTACATACATACATTACGAACGTGCGTGCGTGCGTGTGTGTGTATTAATATTTTGTGGTAGTACCGTACATTCAATGATGTCGTTGATTTATGCTCCTTTTTATCATCTCGGCATAAGAGGCCAGTGATCGATTCATGAAGGCACCTTGTCTATTCGGGCAAGCAATAGAAAGTCGATTATGAACCCAAAGGGCCATTATTGTACTTCTCCTGTGACACGTTCTAGGGGCAATTTCCTAATCAGGGAAATTCAAAGACATTCTTTAGATGTCGCCTAATGTAAAAATCGCATCGTAACTCCATGTCCTTGACGCTATTGTCATAATACAAGAGCCGAAAGATCACAAACTAACAATCATGTGTAACGATGCTGTCTATAATTACGACCACATATTCAATCAGAGGCGGTCGGGAATGGTCATGTGGTCGCCACATCAGCTACAATCAGTTATTTTAGACCTTTTTGTGGTCTGCTTTAAAACAGTTTTATAAAACTTCTTTGTTGTATTAAAAGTCCTCATAGACTGGACAACGCAACATCTGTGCGTTAAAGCACTACCATGAATGTACTGCCACCCAATTCTGCTAATATACACTAACAGAGGTTTGCAAAATTGGCTGGGAATTGGGAATTTGGTATTGGGTATTCAATATCCAGATACAACCGAATACCCAGCCAGCTAGGAATTGGGTATTCGCGAATTCCTAGATACAACCGAATACCCAGCTAGCTAGGTATTGGGTATTGAATATAGAGCTGCAGTCGTATTTCCAGCTGGCTAGGAATTAGGTATTCGAAATATCAATGCAGAGTTTAAATATCGTGCTAGACCTGAATACCTATCTGGCTGGGAATTGGGTATTCGAAATACATTCTGTAAAGAAACTATTCAAAGCAGATTTGAATATCGAGCTAGACCTGAATATCCAGCTGGCTGGGAATTGGGGATTCAAAAAAAAATTATTATTTGAACAATTCAACGCAGAGTTTGAATATCGAGCAAGAGCCGAATACCTATCTGGCTGGGAATTGGGTATTCAAAATATTTTTTATTAGAGGAACAATTTAACGCAGATTCTGAATATCGAACTAGACCTGAATACCGAGCTAGCTGGGAATAGGGTATTCAAAATAGTTTTAATAGAAACTTTTCAACCAGAGTTTGAATATCGAGCTAGACCTGAATTCCTAGCTGGCTGGGAATTGGGTATTCGAAATGTTTTTATTATAGGATCAAATTAAACACAGACTCTGAATATCGAGCTAGACCTGAATACCTATCTGGCTGGGAATTGGGTATTCAAAATATTTTATTATAGGAACAAGTAAACGCATATTTTGAATATCGAGCTAGACCTGAATACCTATCTGGCTGGGAATTGGGTATTCGAAAAAAAATTCTTATAGAAACAATTAAACGCAGATTCTGAATATCGAGCTAGACCTGAATACCGAGCTGGCTGGGAATTGGGTATTCGAAATATTTTCTGTAAAAATTACTATTAACACAGAGTTTGAATATCGAGCTAGAGCCGAATACCTATCTGGCTGGGAATTGGGTATTCGACATATTTTTTTTTAATAGAAACTTTTTAAGCAGAGTTGGAATATCGAGCTAGACCTGAATACCTAGCTGGCTGGGAATTGGGTATTCGAAAAAAAAAATTCTTATATAAACAATTAAACGCAGATTCTGAATATCGAGCTAGACCTGAATACCGAGCTGGCTGGGAATTGGGTATTCGAAATATTTTCTGTAAAAAAAAATTAAACGCAGAGTTTGAATATCGAGCTAGAGCCGAATACCTATCTGGCTGGGAATAGGGTATTCGAAATATTTTTTTTTCTTTGAACAGAAACTTTTTCAAGCAGGGTTTGAATATCGAGCTAGAGCCGAATACCTAACTGGCTGGGAATTGGGTATTCGACATAATCTTTTTTAATAGAAACTTTTTAAGAAGAGTTTGAATATCGAGCTAGACCTGAATACCTAGCTGGCTGGGAATTGGGTATTCGAATTTTTTTTCTTATAGAAACAATTAAACACAGATTCTGATTATCGAGCTAGATCTGAATACCTATCTGGCTGGGAATTGGGTATTCGAAAAATTTTTAGTATAGAAACTATTCAAGCATAGTTTGAATACCAGCTGGGAATTAGGTATTCGAAATATTTTTAGTATAAGGACTATTCATCGCCGAGTTTTAATATCGAGCTGGAGCTGATTACCTAGCTTTGCATAAACACGTTCGTTTTTACCTGTATCTAATTCACATTCCTCGTATACAATTTGGAAATTACAAATCTCAAGTCTCACTTATCAGGTCACACATTTTATGTTCACTTACATTTTACAAGTGACAAAACTAAATGTCACAATTCTCAAGTCACAAATTACTAATGTATAAGTTAAGAATTGACAACCTTCAGACGCTAGCTGTCGGTACCACAGAAATAAAAATAGAACGGAATCATAAATGATTCTTCAAAAAAGATACAATAAAAAACAGCCAACGTTATTTGGCATCAAATTGAACGCGTTGTCTTTTGCATAACGTAGTTATTAATGAATGTTTTATAATTCTGCAAGTAATTTTACCATATAAGTCTTTGATTTCTTAAAACTACATTCAATCCAATTTAATATACGTATCGGACTTTTCCAGAAGAACATAATAACACATTAGCATTCGGATTTACAGTGCATTGAAATTGAAGTACATCAACAGGGGTACGTGATGTAGTGAACATGCTTTCCCCAGAGTCAGGTGATAATGTAGCTCAGTTGCTAGAACACCTACCTCAAGAGCAGGAGGTCTTGGGTTCGACCCCCGCCCTCGGTAATAGGATTTATCCAGCATTTTTAGTGGCGTCAGAATGGGTTCTTCAGAGAACCCTGTGGAGCAGGAAAATGCTAGGTACTGGTAGTTCTGTTGATGCCTGGCTAAATATAAGGAAGGTTAAAAGCTCTCTGCCCAGGTAGACCAGGTGGTAGAGCACCTGATTACGGAGAAGGTCTTGGGTTCGAACTCAATACTGTGTACCGGTAACGGAATTTTGCCAGCTCGGATCACTCCGGTTAAATTAGGATATATGCAGTTTTATGCAGTTAAATGAAAACGGGTGGGGCCAGAGAGGTTGATAGGGGATTGGGGGGGGGGGGGGGGGGCGGTTGTGTAGGGGCTGTCAGATCTCGACCTGAGAGATAAAATTATACGAACACTATTTGAACCGATTCATACAGTTTGAGGAAAAAGTAGACACGTGTAAATATGGACCGACTTTTATTGGTGCATGTCTACAGTACATGTCACGAATGATATATGTATAAGTAGTCATATCATGATCACCATTTAAGTACAGAATAATATCCATAAAATTGTATAGCACAAGAATAATACGTGTGTCTGATTCTGTCAGTAAGAAACTCACAACTTGGAAATACAGACGAACGCGGACTAGTTGAAGCGGTACATTCTGTTTATAGGTGGACATTCTCGTGTTAGAAGCGCCCCTTTGCGTCCTATTGTCGAACTGGTGTTATGCAATGTACATTTTAAATTTGCGCCTCTAGATTATTAACTTGTAAATTAGATTCAAGAAATGTAAAATGTATTCATGATTTTCACCCAGCGATTTGTAAATTGTATATGCGGGAAATGTGAACATTTTCATGTGATATATAAAATTTAGGATGTAATTAGATAGCGGTATTTAGCATGCGCGGTGTTGCAATCTACAAATTGACATTAGATGTAACTAATCCATGTATTGAAAGTTAGAAATAGTAATAAGAATATTGGCGGATATCCTCTTCCGTACATAGTAACCACAAATAGTACAAACTCGCCTTGCTCTCCAACCCAAATACATGCTAAGTATCCGCACCCTTTGTCTAGCACGCGGTCTAAGTATGCGCCGGGCGGGACATAACTAGGGAGATCTAGTGCCCTACATTCATGCAGGGTCATCCCTACACCCATCCCTAATTTGAAAATCGATCACTTACAATCTTATTTTTGAAGGGAAATATTTTGTTGCAAACTAATTAAAGAAGATATGGGGGATATGCAGTGTTATCTTTAAAAACTATTTATGGCGATTTGGAACTTAAAGCAACCCCAGCCTGACAGCGCTGTGCTCAAGGTACAGCAGACAATAAGCACTTTTGTCTTGAGTACACTAACACTAAAAGGAACAAACAGGTTTGACCGAAATCTAGGAACTGCTTCAACGACAACATAAATGGAAAGGTCACCTTCATCATCAAAATGAAAATCTCTTCAGCCATTGGTAAACTGTCTATGTCACTCTCAGTAACAATGTTTTAGACGTCTGTGGTACAACTTTTTATGTCTTCGTCGGCAACACAATTAAAGTATCCGTCGGCAACATTGGTCAATGATCCGTCATAATCAAAAACGTCACTGTCGCCAAAGGTATCACAGAATTTATCAAATATTTAATTCATAGTCGGCAACACGTTTCAAGTCTAGGCAAACTGTTGAATTCACTGTCCGCAAAATTTTACATTTTCCGTCTGCAATACATTTCCGGTTTCCGTCGGAAATACTATTAAATTCACTGTTGGTTAAACACATTTTAGTCTTCGTCTGCAAAATTAACACTCCGTCGGCATATTTATTGAGATCTCTAACGGCTTCACCGTCTATAACATTCTATTTCCGTCGGAAATAGAGTCTGCATCATTCTGCAAGGCGATCAAAGTACCCACCTAAAATGCTTAAATTAATCGCCGGCAAAAATCATTCGGACTCGGTCGGCCACAATTTCTTATGGATAATAAGACAATATGACGATAAGTCAACATTACTTTTTATGTCCGCAATGGCATGGCAATGTGTTTGTCCGTATGTAGCATATGCAAATATTTTGAATACCCAATTCCCAGCCAGATAGGTATTCAGGTCTAGCTCGATATTTAAATTCTGCGTTTAATTGTTCCTATAATAAAAATATTTCGAATACCCAATTCCCAGCCAGATAGGTATTCAGGTCTAGCTCGATATTCAAATTCTGCGTTTAATTGTTCCTATGATAAAAATATTTCGAATACCCAATTCCCAGCCAGCTCGGTATTCAGTTCTAGCTCGATATTCAGAGTCTGTGTTTAATTTGATCCTATAATAAAAATATTTCGAATAGCCAATTCCCAGCCATCTGGGTATTCAGGTCTAGCTCGATATTCAAACTCTACTTGAAAAAGTTTCTATTCAAAGAAAAAAATATTTCGAATACCCAATTCCCAGCCAGCTAGGTATTCAGGTCTAGCTCGATATTCAAACTCTGCGTTGAATAGTATTTTTACAGAAAATATTTCGAATACCCAATTCCCAGCCAGCTCGGTATTCAGGTCTAGCTCGATATTCAGAATCTGCGTTTAATTGTTCCTATAATAAAAAATATTTTGAATACCCAATTCCCAGCCAGCTTGGTATTCAATCTAGCTCGATATTCAAACTCTGTGTTGAATCATCTTTTTACTGAAAGTATTTCGAATACCCAATTCCAAGCCAGCTGGGAATACGACTGTAGCTCTATATTCAATACCCAATACCTAGCTAGCTGTGTATTCGGTTGTATCTGGGAATTCGCGAATACCTAATTCCTAGCTGGCTGGGTATTCGGTTGCATCTGGATATTGAATACCCAAAACCAAATTCCCAATTCCCAGCCAACTTCACAAACCTCACTAACAGTCGTGTGTAAATGTATTCACATGACTGCCAAGGGTTGTGTGCTGATGTACTCATATGCAGGCACAGTGAAAAATAGTGTGTTGATATATTCACATGAACCTACAGGCAAACAACGATGTGTTGATGCACGCACATGAACGCACAGGGAGACAATGGTGTGATTATACACTCACACGTAGGGAAACGTAGACTTACTCCACGGTCGTGGCATTCTGTATTTCTTCTAATGAAATGGCATAATCAACATACCACCACCTGTACGACAAACACATTAGCACTACCAAGCCATTAGCACTACCAAAACTTTTATCACTACCAACACCTCCTGCACTACCAATACATTAGCACTACCAACACCATTAGCACCACCAACACCATTATCACTACCAACACCATTATCACTACCAACACCTCCTGCACTACCAACACATTAGCACTACCAACACCATCTACACTACCAACACCATTAGCACTACCAACACCATTAGCACTACCAACACCACCTACACTACTAACACTATTATCACTACCAACACCACCTACACTACCAACACCATTAGCACTACCAACACCATTAGCACTACCAACACAATTAGCACTACCAACACCACCTACACTACCAACACCATTAGCACTACCAACACCATTAGCAGTACCAAACACCATTAGCACTACCAATACCACCTGCAGTACCAACACTACCTGCACTACCAACATCATTAGCACTACCAACACCACCTGCACTACCAATCATTAGCACTACTAACACTATTAGCATTACCAACACCATAAGCACTACCAACACCATTAGCACTACCAACACCGCTAATAATGCAAGAAAAGCTTGATAATGAGCATCAAAGTCGTCGGTAAGAAAATATAACATTTAGCTTAGTAGCATATCAGCTAGTTATTAACTTATTAATAATAAAATTTTTAAAAGTAAGTGTGTATCACACTTTTTAATTCCTCAGGCAACAGAATAACAGGTATAAACAACACATATACTTAACCGATGCGGTACGAAGTCTCCAATACGATCATATTATATATGTTACTTGAGGCGGTACGAAGTCACAAACATCCGAATTTGCACAGGAAATCGTTTGTGCACGCTAAAAACATGTATTTACATGACCTATTTTCTAAATCTCAACATGTTTTCAAAATCAATATGTTTACGCTTTAATTCTTCTGCCGAAGTTGACAATTGATCTCTGTATAAGTTCAATCGTATCATTTTGTGTGGTTCTCACGTTAGTTTTATCGTTTACGTAGTTTTTCTCTTCAGAAGAAACAAACAACAACATCACTAGACAACATAACACTATTATATAAATACAACAATGTGCCTATTTCCATGTTAAATACTATCGCTTCTTCAGACTGTGAGGTTGTCAATTTATAGACATTTTAAAATTGTGTTATACGAGGGGTGTTCGGAAAGTTCGTAGAATTTGTGTATATCTCCCGTGTCTTTCATCTTTTTCCTTTACAATTTTGCATATGCATACCTGCATTTGTCCATAATGTAGTCCCTTAACAAGAAGAACGAGTTATAATTGTGTTTGTACATATTGGTAACCTTAGCAACCTAGTGAACGTGTCACGGCGCAGTCAACAATATGATATAAATTAAAATGGTTTCAAGAAATGTAAACTACGTTAGCGTCAAACAACCTGACGCAAGAACGGCGCGAAAACGACAGGCGATAACATGACGTCATAATGACAGTTGATGAAAATTTCAAAACATTGACGCCGTCGTAACGGAAACCATAGCAGTTTCTTTACAGTCTGTGACATTTCATGCTGAAAAGTTATATTGAATTAAGAGGTGTTATAAAATTCTGTGTTGCTCTAAATAAACCACCGATGGATACGTTGAAAATGATTAAATCAACAGGAAAATATGAAAAACATGAAAAATGCAATCAAGCGTTTGTGTACAAGTGGCATTCACGTTTTAAAAGAGGAAGAGAGTCTATCCGGGACGATCCTAGGAGCGGCCGGCCGTCCGTCGTAGTTTGTTCCATTAAAGACCGTGTCAAATCTTTAGTTAATATAAACAGAAGAACACCTGTACGGGCTTTAGCCTATGAGCTCGCTGTTTGGTCTCCTACATTTCATGGAGTGTTAACTAATGAACTTGGAATGTCTAAAGTAAATGCACGGCGGGTGCCGCGTCTACTGAAAGAGGAGTAGAAGCACACATAAGACAAGGGAAAGTTTATGCAGAGCATCAACGTCGCCGGAAAATAATGTAAAATTAAAATGATTAAACTTATGTTATCAGAGCAATCAGCAAAATAAAATGTTTTCACAATGCAGTTGCATGTATGAGCCGTGATTTTCACAACCACACTCTTATAACTCGGTCCAACATTGACATTATTAACTAACAGAACAACCCATTTAGTATATATGTAGGTCCTACCTTAGTTAGCAAATCATTATCCAAATCAACAATCCGTAAAATATTCTTAACACACACTAATGTACCCTTTAAACTTAAGAAATGTTTCCGAACTGTTAGTCTATGCCTGTCTTTGTTGGTTTGATGTAAGAAATTTCGAAACGGCCCGAAATGCATTATAATCACGTTTTTACGGACACTTCAAGCTCATTTGCCATGAAATCAACATAAATTGCATCCTAATGCCTCAACAGGTGGAATTTGAAGAAATTCTGAAACGGCTTGAAATGCATTATATGCACTTTCTTACGACAAAACAAGCTAATAGATGGTTATCGTGTGACGTCACACATTTCCCAGCATGCAACGCGGTCCGCCATATTTGTGGTAAAGCCATTGTTTACTGGTGTCTGTTTACAATTCGAAGATAAAATTGATTAGTTCTCAAAAGATGTCATGTGTAATGGCTAAAAATTGCAAAAGGACTATATTAATACACTGGAGCTACTGTGTGTGAAAAGGACTTGAAGAAGACTAATTTGATCGGTTTTGATCCTTACTCCTCTTCGACGACAGCCTGATGATTTGCTGCCGGACATTGCCTATCCAGATAATCATATAGTGAACTATCTAGTGTTTTAGCAAAGTGCGACATCCAGCTGATTACTGATGGAGCTAGATCATAGACTTGTGACTGGGTAGAACCACCGCGCACTGTAGGTTAGCTGGAACACCTTCACGACCGGGACTCGAACTCATGCACTCAAAGTCAGCAACTGCTTGACCAAGGGCACCGCTGAACTTTGGTTTTAAAACAGGGTCATTTATTATTTGTTCTGTTTTCAATTCGTTACATTATGTTATACTATTTTTGTTATTGCTTTAAGTTCCTTAAACCCCATTTTATGATTGTCATATTTATTTTATGTAATCGAATATCATTACATGCTCCTATTTCCTAAGCAGTCTTTTTATTTCTTGACTGCTTTTGCTTTTGTTTCTCCTGTCTATCGATAATTGGATAGATTAATTTACTGTCATACAATATCTGTTGCCGTAAACTGTGTTGTTTTTAATTAAGAAATTGTGTGGTTCTAAATAAAGTACTGGAACTTTAATTCAATATTCTATGAAATTATTATTCTAATGTAATGTAAATGTTAAATTTGCTGAAAGGTAAGACAATAATAATCATAAAAGCACTATGTGCTATCATTTATTGACAAATGTCAACTTGAAAGTAAAACCATTTTAAATAGTTATGATATGAGATGAAGCTTAAAACCTTAAAAATTCACACACTCTCTATGCTGTTGGCATGTGAAGCTGGCAGCCTAGCAGCATAAACGTACCGACTGATGTAAGACATTTCGAAACGGCCCCAAATTGCATTATAATCACATTCTTACGACAATACAAGCTTATAAGATATGAAATGAAGCTTAAAACCATAAAAAATCACATAATCTCTAGGCTGCTGGAATGTAAAGCTAGCAGCCTCGCAACCTAGCAGCTAGCCTAGCAGACTAACAGCTTAGCAGCCTAAACTTACCGATTGCTGTAAGCAATTTCAAAACGGCCTGAAATGTATTATTATCAATTTTTAAGGACATTTCAACATCATTTACTTTGAAATCAACATTATTTGTATCCTAATTGGTAAGCTGGTGGAATTGAAGAAATTCTGAAACGACATGAACAGCATTATAATCATTTTCTTACGACAATACAAGTTTATATGATATGCCAGGCTGATAGGCTGCTCCTAGTCTACCATATTGCTAGGTTGCTAGACTGCCAGAGTGCTATGTAGGACCACATTTGTCTCGGAGCACTTTTGTCTCACGTAGGACCGATGCGGTCGCATGTGTCTCACATGAGACAAATGGGACCTCTAATGTCTAACACAAAACAAGAAAAAAACACACCAACAACAACCAAAAAAAAAAACCCACATAAAACAAAAAGCACATTTGTGAGACAATATCTCTATTTCAAAAAAATTTGATTGGCTAAACCTTAAGATGAACACTGAAACATAGGAAGGCCATTAGTGTCATATGGATCTCATATATCGTGAATCTCATCCTTAGGGCTAGACACGAGAATCGGGCGAGATCCGATATTCCGACGAGACACTACGCGAGAAATGATATTGTACCAAGAGATCTCGAACTGTCGCAGTATCCCATACTATGAGATCCCATACACGAGATTTCACGGAAGAATATCGTGTCTCACTTCGTTTTTCGCCGGAATCTCGCGCCTTAATTGCAACGCTTTTCCGCCAAAATCTTCTTAAAAGTAAACAACAATTTTTATAATACTTTTAATAATAATTTTAGTTTAATAATTACCTACGTGTGGTTACAGTTGCGGAAATAAGTCCAGATTTTTTTTTTCGGATACAAAATTGATTTTTCACTGATATAATGAAAGGAACCATCAAAAGCTGCATCAACCGTCAAGCTACATAGTTTCATTAGTATCAACGAATATTTGCTTTCGCTACAACTGTTACAGTAGCTGCCAATGACAAATGAACAAACATGTAATCGTTGGAAGTACGTATGACGACAGATGGAAATATTATACAGTACGTACAAACGCAGACTGCGGGTGTGTATTACGTCATACTAAAGTTATTTTAATGGATACATGGTTGATAACTCCTGGTATCTGACCACATTCATATTTTTATTTGATTTTTTAAAGCATAATTGTCTTGTAAATGAGCGCAAGCAAACATGTATATTATTTACTGTTGGAGTGCAACCTGCATTTAATTATCGTCGCCA
The DNA here is from genome assembly GCA_007844125.1 of Sinonovacula constricta. Classification (NCBI taxonomy): domain Eukaryota; kingdom Metazoa; phylum Mollusca; class Bivalvia; order Cardiida; family Solecurtidae; genus Sinonovacula; species Sinonovacula constricta. Next base: position 47,667,717 of record CM017568.1, on the reverse strand, counting down.
CCCATAAGTAAATAAAGTATTTATAAGACAAATAAACTCTTCTCTATAATTAGCATGCCAATAAACCGAATATGAATGACTGACAGCGGTTTCTTAATCGTGTAGACGTCAAGGGAAGACAATTTGATTAAGTGACTTATAATAGGTCTGTTATCGCAGACGATTTTCAGGTTGTAAATGTGGACAGACAGACGGACAGAGGGACAAACAAGCTTTTATATCCGCCTTTTCGGACAATTACAGCATACTTACCAGAAACCGTTTTCCTTTTGAGTATGAATTTAGTAGGATATGATAGAATGTGAGACAAATGTGCTTCGAGTGTTCTTTCTATTGTGTGTCGAATACATCTGTCTTATTTCCAATTTTTCAAAAGTATGAATGTTTAAGAGCACATGGGTCACACCTCCTACACTGCTTGGCTGCTAGGCTGCTAACTTCACATTCCAGCAGACTAAAGATTAAGTAAATTTTTGAGGTTTTAATGTCCATTTTATGTCTTAAAAGCTTGTATTGTCATAATAAAGTGATTATAATGTGTTTTATGCCCTTCGCATCTAACTATAGAAACAATAGTTCGAATTAAAGTTTCAAATGAAGTCGCTCACGAGTGTCTGGAATTTCAAAAAGATGGGAAAAAACAGTACTATATGAGTGGGAATCTGCTTTGTACCAATCGCGAACTGTCAGCCCATTTCAGAATTAGGTGCGTAGGCACTAAATACATAGTTCTCAAAAAGTACAACCAAACATATTAAATCCTATTAAAACTTGTTTCTGTAGAAGTATGTGATAACAAGTTCAGTCTGCCCTTGCAGGCGAATTAGTGCATTTATGTTATATAAAAGTAGGAATCAACAACTAATTATACGTAAGGTTTTAATTGTGTTTTTTGTTACAGTTCTTATGTTTACTTTTGTTTGTTTAAGTGGTTGTTGTTTAAGAAACAAAAGAAACCAGGTCACAGAGAACAGCTCCCTAGTTACTATAAAATTACTGATATTGCTTGACGACAATAAAGACAACAGTGATTACAAATGTATACATTGTTTTAATATGATACCGTAAGCACATCATGATTAAGCTGCATACGGTGCAAGTTGTATTAGGTGTAAACTGTATACGATTTAAAAATTGCGACGTATACAACTCAATCGTAAGCTATATATGGTGTGAACTGAAAACGGTGAGAACTGAATATGGTGTGAACTGAAAACGGTGAGAACTGAATACGGTATGAGCTGAATACGGTATGAGCTGAATACGGTATGAGCTGAATACGGTATGAGCTGAAAACGATATGAGCTGAATACGGTATGAGCTGAATACGGTATGAGCTGAATACGGTATGAGCTGAATACGGTATGAGCTAAATACGATTCGAGCTTAAAACGGTATGAGCTGAATACGGTATGAGCTGAATACGGTATGAGCTGAAGACGATTTGAGCTGAAAACGGTATGAGCTGAATACGGTGTGAACTGAAAACGGTGAGAACTGAATACGGTATGAGCTGAATACGGTATGAGCTGAATACGGTATGAGCTGGATACGGTATGAGCTGAATACGATTTGAGCTGAAAACGGTATGAGCTGAATACGGTGTGAGCTGAATACGGTTTGAGCTGAATACGGTATGAGCTGAAAACGATTTGAGCTGTAAACGGTATGAGCTGAATACGATTTGAGCTGAAAACGGTATGAGCTGAATACGGTATGAGCTGAAAACGGTATGAGCTGAAAACGGTATGAGCTGAATACGATTGGAGCTGAAAACGGTATAAGCTAAATACGAAATGATCCCCAGAATATCTATAAATAAGAGCATTTTTAAAAAATAACAATAAGATAAAATACAATGTCGAAATGTTTTACTTGTGCCTGCAGATCCCCACAGAATATTCCACGTTAATCTAGTTGAGCACAGTTACTGTTTGCACCTGCGTGTCCGTGTCTAAACTACAATGGCATACCGGAGTGTTTACTGTAGCATTTACATTTGTATCATAACGTATAATCCTGAGTTGTTAATCGGCTATTATACGGATCAATAAACGGATTGATTTCGTTCCCTATGACCAACCTGCATATATCCGTTACTCACCTTCAAGCCACACTAAACTACAGGTGCTTTGTGGTATGCTTATTGCAAGTTACTTAGTAGGTTATAGCATGTTATAGGTATAATTATTTAATATGTACGATTAAACATATAAAGCAATTTCACTCCTTTAGATTATATAGAATTTAATTTATATGTAATATATGTTTTATGTTATTATTTTTTTCCAACTGATTACTTGACACGTTTTCCAGAATTGAGAATATTTACAATTATTGCTATCACGCTTTTTAATATAGTGTTTTAAATACATAAAAAGAAATACATACCACCTCGATAAATACATACCACCTCGATAAATACATACCACCTCAATAAAAACATACCACCTCGATAAATACATACCACCTCGATAAATACATACCACCTCGATAAATACATACCAACTCCGTAAATACAATAAACGATAATACAATACAAATATTTATTGTATTAAAACATAACATGTTTTATAGCAAGGCAATATAAATATACATGTAATTGTGATAAATGATAAGAGACATAGGTTTATCCTAAGACCAACCCAAAAGTATTAGTATCTCAAATTATTAGCAGGTATAATATACATAAATTTATAAAAAGTTTCTGACAATATTCTTTGAACTTGCTTTCATTAATAAAGCGAACTTCTGTTTAGTTAGACATGTACAATAATATATTTTCAAGTATAAAGAACTTAGATAAGAAATACATTCAATCTAACGGTCCCATTCGACCTACCATACGTATCCCACCAAGTACAAATAACATACGTTTTCATTCAATTGTATTATGCCATATTAATTAATTACAAACTAGTCCGTATCTATTCTTTACCGTTCAGAACGATGTTGCGAATTTTGCGATTTTTATCTGAGAATACCATCAGGATAATACTTAATTAACTTTTATACCCATTCTGCATATTACTGCCACTAAGACAGTGAAGACACTATCATATTTCTTAAATTCTGCAGGTAATTGTATTTTGGACCGAATGCCTTTATTAACAACAACAACAACAAAACACAGGAAAAGAAAGAAATGTACGGGGAAACATCACGTGTGTTTTACCAATAGTTAAATAAACTGGTTTTTGCGTATATATGAATTTGTTTTAAGTATGTTCGAATATTTGATCTCAGTAGCAAAGTATTAGGACACCGTTAACTTAGAGTCAGCTTTACTCACATTGTAATAAATAATATAACCGCATG